>LBNU01023991.1:9127-26007 GCA_014162995.1 Artemisia annua
GGAGGGAGAGAGAGAGAGAGAGAGAGAGAGAGAGAGAGAGAGAGAGAGAGAGAGAGACTATGTGTGTGAGAATGTGTGTTTTGTGGTAGTCTCTTGATATTATCGCCTAAGTTGGGATTAAAAGAAGAGGAAGATTACACATGCAAAGTTTCAATTGCATGTAGGAGGTTCATCTTTATTCGAAATTGTAAGTTTATGTCGATTAATTTTAAATATATTTAGTCGAGGGATGTTTATATTTGTAGAGTTTATGAGTTATTATTATTTTTTTATTTTATTTTTCGTTAAAATTATCCAGGGGTTTTTGTAATTGTATTGTTAAGTGAAAATTTTAGTTTGTGAGTTTGGTGTTTTTGGCTATTTCAGGATAAATTTAGTTTTGATACTTGTGATTAATGTATAATATTTCGGCTTAGTTTGTGGCCAGCTGATGTTTTTTAAACTTTGACGTTGCTTTTGAAAGCTCATAGTTGTTGTAAGTACTATGTTCACTCTATGTTATTTGTTTAAGTTATTGCTGATCTTATATGGTGTTCTACAAGTCGTGCTTATTTTAGTGCTGTTAGTGGATTTATGGAGATGTGTTTTTGTTTGACGTTCCTTTTAAAGGATAATGAGTGTGTTTGGCACATAGGTTTTAGGAGCATTAGGAGCGGTGATCGTTGAGCTTTGTGATTTTTAATGTTCGTTTGACAAGTAGCAAGTAGTTTTATCTATTTTTTTGGAATGCTCATTTTCCAACGCTCAATGAAGTAGCATTTATGAGTTGTTTTAAACATTATAATTAAATTACAGCTACGTTATCAAACATTTTTATGTAAAAATACAGCTACTGCGTACAAGTATAGTTTGCAACTACTGCTCACTGTTACTTCTATTTTTGCTAAGCACACCCAATATGTGCTCATAACTCTTGATTTTATGCACTTTGTATAATTTGTCCTCATAAGTGTTTTGTGATATCTTTTACAGTTTGTGCTCAGATGGTAACGTTGTAATTTTGCGGGCATTTGTAGATTTAGTTTGGATGCAGTTATTGCGTGTTGTAAACCTTGATGGAGAAACAGATTTTCAAGACCGCCCCTGCATTGTAAAAGTAGGGGCGGATCTACAGCCAAAGGAGGGTATGCACGTGCATACCCTCTTCAAGCATGAAATAAACGTTTCATATAGTCTTTTGCCTTTAGTGCATACCATGAAAATGCCACGAAAATGGTGGTGCACATCCTAAAATTTTATTTAATCAACCAGGCACTCAAATGGAAGTTTTAATAAAAAAAAAAAAAAAAAAAATAGTAAGATGAAGAAAGTTGCAGGTACTCAATAAAGAAGAAAGTGATATTGGGATATGGGATAAAAGTAATATACTCGTATAAATTACATATTCCAAAGTAACATATTTACCATACACTTTAGTAGGAAAATACGTATTGTGCTTACTTTTCCGCTAATTTTTAACCTAGGATCTAGAAACGATATTCCTAAATTATACGAGTAGTAGAATCGTCCATTTGATGTTTTAGCAATTAACTAATGATACTTTAGTTGCTTAAATTAATCAAACATAAAAACCAAACTATAAACCCGGAACCGAAACCGATTTGCAAAGCAAAACCCGAAACCAAAAAACCCGAACCGGAAAACTTGGCCTAACTTGACTCGGACAATCATGTTAGATAGTGCATACCCTTCTCGGATTTTCTAGATCCGCCACTGTGTAAAAGGTAACTTATTTTGTGCAAAATAAGAAGATAGACAGTTTTAATAACCAATCTTTATCAACATGATATAAATCTGCTTTATAAAATGTTACGCTGCAAAAAATATAAAATAACATATCATATATACCTATTAGCACGTTCAAAAAAAATATATACCTGTTAGCATGTGCATTTTTTTATACCTTATAGATGTAACGAATTGACATTGTCTCCTACTTTGTTACGACCATAAAGCCACTGTCAACAAATCCGACGTCATACTTTTGTAATATTACCAGCTAACGCCTCTCTATGCCACAACATTAGGAGGTAATCTAAAGTTTTATAGGTTAGTCCAATATTACTTATTTTTATTTAAACTTATAGTTGTCGTGGTTCGTAAAGTTATTATATCAAAAAACATGAAACTAAAAATTATACAGTAATTGCAAGGTGTTAAAAATGTTTACTAATAAACGTACAAGTGTGTGACCCAATTTTGGTGATATGAAAGAAAGCCCAAAAGAAAAATAGAAAAGAAAAGAGGAGGAGGGTGTAAGTAAAATTAGGTCGAAAGAAGTAAAGACTTGCACAAACAAAAAACATAAACATAAACAAAGAGCAGCAGCAGCAGTCATTCCTTGAGTTCAGTTTAGTTTATTGGTTTCAGACACTTCTTCCTTCCAACCCCTACAACCTTTATTGCTGTTGTTTTGTCTTTCATTCGTTCAGGTTGTTTCATTCATTCTTTTATAATTTTATAAAAAAGATTGTTTCTTTCTTTCTTTGTTTATAGTTGGTTGTGTTTTCTTAAATTCAATCAACAACAACAACAAAGATCCTTACTTTTAATTCCCCAATTATCTCTCTTTTTATATATAACAGGGTTTTACTTGTTTCGTATTATTTAATTATTGCTGATTGACTAATTGATTTATTACCCCAACTGATTCTTCCTGGTATATATATTTGTTTTTTATTTTTAACATAAGTTGATTGATTGATTGATTTTGAATACAGGGAGGAATTGATTGAAATATGGCAACGCAAGAGCCTTCCAAAGTCATTCACGTTCGTAATGTTGGCCATGAGATTTCTGAGGTTCAACTCTTTTCTTATTCAAACATTTCAATTGTTTCTGTCTATTCCAACTTTATTAAACTTATCTACTTGTTACACATACTTACATATTTCTTTATTTATTTATTACTGGAGGGAGTGAGGGAGGGAGTATATACTAATACTACTGTAGTTAACTATTCTTGTCTTTAGAATCTTATATTAGGATTAATATCCTAATTAGACCCACATTCTTCTGTTTAAAACCAAACATATAAACTTCAAAGTATTTCATGTCTTTTCGCATTCAACCAAGTCACTCGTTATATTGGTTACGAGATATTTCGCTCCTTTTATCTCTTTCTAACCCTTTTTTAGCACTTGATAGCTTGCTTGCGCTAGTTAATAGCTCTTTACATTTTTCAATAACTACCAAACCAGTTATTTTCTACACAATAACAAATTACAATTAATCTTGCGTGTTGCATCAATGATATTAATAGACTTCTTAAACATTTCACACACTCTGCAAAAATTCAATCAACAGACATTAGGATTTAGATACGTACATGGATTTTGTCTTGGCAGCACGATTCTTGTAATTTTTTTCTTAAAACAGCAATTGTTATTAAAAACCGCCCAACGCAATCGAATTTTGTAGCATCGACCAAATAAACAATAAGGGAAAGAACACGGTACAACGCAACTTCCATTTATGGCTTGTGCGCTTTTGTAAACATTCTGTATGCTCATCGAACAGAAGTGAACTATTTGAAGTAAAGCGGAAAATACTTATCATGCATCCCTTTATACTTATTGAGTTATTGACTGTATCAGAATACTAAATTTGTCATTTTTTTTATCAGCCTGATCTGCTTCAACTCTTCCAGCCTTTTGGAGTCGTCAACAAACTAGTGATGCTTCGTGCCAAAAATCAGGTATGTGTGGCTTGTCATATACACTTGTACAATACTGATGTGGTATTCATGTTTGTCTATTAAGGATTGTTGTAAACATCTGAATGCTCTTAATTAATCTGCTATTCAGGCTCTCCTTCAAATGCAAGATGTTCCTTCGGCTGTCAGTGCGATGCAGTTCTACGCTACTCATCAGCCTAGCATAAGGTTTGTTGACACCTACTGAAAACAAAATTAGCAGAAGAAACAAATCATTGATCTCATTTTTTGTTTATTTTGCTGATATGCTTTTAGTTTCTTTAACATACTTGAATGCTATTAATAAAAATTCTTTATCAAGATAGCCAGTGGTTAAACTAACAAAATTACATCCAGGGGAAGAAACGTTTATGTTCAGTTCTCATCTCATCAAGAGCTAACTACTATGGAGCAAAGTACCCAAGGACGAGGAGACGAGGTTAGTAGTTTTTGTTTTGCAGAAGCCTAATAAATTTCACTATTAAGGATGTTTGATAAAGAATTGTTATTATATACACCACTTCAGCTGTATTATATGTCGTAAAACTTATACTAGTTCGTATTGCCACATTGGCATCTACATCAACATGTTTTGAGATAAGAAGCGTATCATTATCACATTATTTATTATTATTGTTATTAGTATTCATTTATTAGGCAATTATTAGGATTATAGTGATATTTGGAAAGAATAATTCTTGGTGAACAAGAAATAGAATTAGGTATCCTTTAGTATAAATACATGATTAGGGCTGTAATCTTCAGTTATATTGAATATGAAGTAATTGATTTGGTTATCAATTTGGGGCGTCGGTTTATCCCATTAATATAAACCATCGGGGTTGGTTTATCTCATCATATTAGATCATTATTGATCCGGTTCGTATCATTTTGTTAATAATTGTTGTAGAAGGGTTGCATGTCACTAACTAATGACCAGAAAGGAAATATAGCTTTTAGTTAGGTTGTTTTTAGTATCTATACGTTACAAATATAACAACAATTTCCTGAAGCTCCGCCATAGGGTAGTTATATATTCACTATTTGGCCCTTTTCTGTATGTTCACCTTTGTCTTTGGTAAATAAAATCTGTTACTATACATGTACATGAGACTATAGAAATCTTCATATAGCGGCTGTAATGTCTTAGTTGGTCTTAATATTTGTAATGCCTTTTCTGTTTTCTGTTATATTCCTTATACGTTCTTCATCTATTTGTGTGTAGGAGGTTGACATTTTTAATATTCTATCTCACTTTCTTTCTTCTTATCTCTATCTATTCTTCTCTATTCATTCTATTCTCTTCTCTCTCTTCTGTATCTGTCATTGCTATGCTGGGCTGGGATGCTGTTGGACATACTTACTATGGATAGCCTAATCGTATTCTGTTGGTTACGATTCATCACATGCTTTACCCTATTACTGTTGAAGTTCTGCATCAAGTCTTCTCTCCACATGGATATGTCGAGAAAGTCGTCACCTTTCAGAAGTCAGCTGGTCAGTTTCTTCATATCTTATATTCTCATTCTTTTTCATATTCTAATATCTGAAACTGTATGTCAGATGCGTGCTTTCTAGTTTGGTAGCGTATTTTATTCTACTTTAGGTGTTCAATGCATAAATGTACAGAGCATTGCAGGTATTACATGTGTTGGATGCTTACATGATTTTTCATGTGAAATGTGTAGGTTTCCAAGCACTTATTCAGTTTCAATCACGCCAGAATGCCATAGCTGCAAGAAATGCCCTTCAGGTATGTGTTTATTTGTTCTTTGGATCTTTCCATTTGTTAAGGTGGTTAAACACTCACAATTCTATTTCAGGGGCGTAATATATATGATGGTTGCTGTCAACTAGATATTCAGTTCTCAAAGTAGGTCTCAAACTTCTAGCAAACTTTTGTTTGTCACGTTGTTTCCGTAATATCATTCTTATTTTGGTTGGTTTTCTTAACAGTCTTGAAGAGCTGCAAGTGAACTACAATAATGAGCGGTCTAGGTGTGTTGCTCAAATCTTTATTATTTTACACAATATTCTGTGAATCTTTCACACATTTTTTTGTTTTGCTTTTACATTTTTGTTGGTTCTCTTATTAATAGGGATTTTACAAACCCATCGCTACCTTCGGAGCAGAAGGGCAGACCCTCCCAAGTATCTTCTCATCCCTTATCTTTGTATCTGTTGTCATATTAATTCTGTTTTATATCTGAGTTGTTTTTCTGTTTCTTATTTTGGCAGCCTGGATATGGAGATGCAGGAGGTATGTATATAAAACGAGTTTATGCTAGGCATCTTATCATAATATATTTAAACTACTCTGAGCCTGGTTTCTGATGAATATTTATATATTTTTTGTTTGGCTTGCAGTTGGATATCCACAGGTGGGTACTCTTTGGCCATGCTATCTGTCTCTCGTTGCAAGGGAGTTGTTTACTTATTTTTAACCCGTTGATATCTTGCTCATGTTTTGATCTCCTTAACCACTCATTCTTTTTTATGTGTTTTGTTCTTGAAAAAAGATGAATAACGCTGCTGCAATTGCTGCTGCTTTTGGAGGAGGGTTGCCTCCTGGTATTAGTGGGACGAACGATAGATGCACTCTTCTTGCATCTAGTCTGAATCCGGATGTAAGTTCGCTCTTTTAACACAGATGCACGTACACACGTACATAGGGATTATCATTCTCTTTCTTTGTTTTTGATGGTAATATTTGCGTTAATGTCATCAGATGATCGATGAGGACAAGCTGTTTAACTTGTTTTCTCTTTATGGGAACATTGCGAGGATCAAGCTTCTTCGCAACAAACCAGATCATGCACTTATTCAGATGGGTGATGGTTTTCAGGCCGAGCTAGCTGTACACTTTTTGAAGGTATGTTTCAGTAATTCGTTCTACTTGCTTTATAATAACTGATCTTTAGTTCTTTCTAAAACAAAACTATATGTTGGTATCGTTTGTAGGGATCTACACTATTTGGGAAGCGGTTGGAGGTTAATTATTCAAAGCATCCTAATATTACCATGGGTGCTGAGACACACGAGTATTTAAACTCCAATCTGAACCGGTTTAACCGCAATGCCGCTAAAAACTACCGTTACTGCTGCTCACCAACGAAGATGATCCATCTGTCCACACTGCCACAGGATGTGACAGAAGAGGATATTGTATCCCATCTTGAAGAACACGGGCACATTGTCAACTCAAAGGTGTTTGAAATGAATGGTAAGAAGCAGGCTCTGGTCTTGTTTGAAAGTGAGGAGCAGGCGACTGAAGCTCTTGTGTGCAAACATGCAACCACACTCGGTGATTCCATGATCCGTATCTCCTTTTCTCAGTTGCAGACAATTTGAGTGTCACCTTCCCGGATTCGATTTGATCGATAAACTTGGAGTTTGTGATATTATCATAGAACCTTCTTCTGTTTTAGTGTGTATTCTTACTCACTCCCTTGCATTTTTAGATGGTAGTAGCGCTACTTTTTGTTTGTACCAATTGTTATTTTTGGATGTATTATTTATTTGAGTTTTTCTGTGACATGTTAATTTGCAGAATAGAATTAGAAAGTAGTAGTTTCTTGTTTTTACTTTCATTNATCTACACTATTTGGGAAGCGGTTGGAGGTTAATTATTCAAAGCATCCTAATATTACCATGGGTGCTGAGACACACGAGTATTTAAACTCCAATCTGAACCGGTTTAACCGCAATGCCGCTAAAAACTACCGTTACTGCTGCTCACCAACGAAGATGATCCATCTGTCCACACTGCCACAGGATGTGACAGAAGAGGATATTGTATCCCATCTTGAAGAACACGGGCACATTGTCAACTCAAAGGTGTTTGAAATGAATGGTAAGAAGCAGGCTCTGGTCTTGTTTGAAAGTGAGGAGCAGGCGACTGAAGCTCTTGTGTGCAAACATGCAACCACACTCGGTGATTCCATGATCCGTATCTCCTTTTCTCAGTTGCAGACAATTTGAGTGTCACCTTCCCGGATTCGATTTGATCGATAAACTTGGAGTTTGTGATATTATCATAGATCCTTCTTCTGTTTTAGTGTGTATTCTTACTCACTCCCTTGCATTTTTAGATGGTAGTAGCGCTACTTTTTGTTTGTACCAATTGTTATTTTTGGATGTATTATTTATTTGAGTTTTTCTGTGACATGTTAATTTGCAGAATAGAATTAGAAAGTAGTAGTTTCTTGTTTTTACTTTCATCACCGCGCTTAATTATGTGACCGTGACTTTTCTAGCCCCCCTCTCTATTAGGTTTAAAATTTCTGACTTGAGGCCTATTTTGATATTTTTCTAAGCGAGCAAGTCTGCAGGTTCGTAGCTCTGGTCTTGCATCAGACATGTCGACTTCATTCCTCAACGAAAGGTAGTGTTTTTGTTGGCCATTCCAAGCTAAGAAGAAAAGTATGCAACCATTTAGGGGTAGCTTAGTTGTAAGAGTTTGTAGTAACTAGGGTGCCAATTTCTCACCCAACACGAAACCCGACCTGAAATCGACACGAAAATTAACAGGTTCGGGTTGAGTCTAAATAGATTTCGGGTCGGGTTTGGGTCGACCCATCCAACATGTTTATCAAACATGTCAGGTTCGGGTTGGAAGTAAATTAAGCGGGTCGATCTGTCAACTCGTTTAAGATTTGTTTCTTAAATTAAAAATTATTTGTATTTTATTATACAGGTTAAATGGGTTATATGGGCCTGTTTAACCTATTTAACTCTGTAATGTGCCAACTTTTGTATATAAAACGGGTTAAATGGGTCAACCCGAAACCCGTTTAACCTATTCAACCCGTGTAACCTATTTAATCCAGCAACCCAAGTATATATACGGGTTAAATGGGTCAGGGTTATGTATAAACAGGTTGGGGTTGACATAGCTGACCCGATATAATGGGTTAGGTTCGAGTTGGGGCTTTCTGACCCGCCAACCCGAACCCGGCCCGAATTGCCACCTACTAGTAACTATTGAGGCTGGCTTAGTGTTAAAGGGTTTTTAGTAACTATTGAGAGGTGTCAAATTCAATTCATGTTAAGTGCAAACAACTATAAGTGGCCATGCCAAACTTCCTGAAAAAGGGAGGGCTTTACCCGATTTGAGTTTGTATAGCGATGGGTTCAAACCCTGTAGATTAGTCGATCAAAAAGTCAGAAACCGTGGTTAAAAAAAAAAAAAGAAAAGAAAAGAAAAGTATGTACACTTTTATGTCAAACAAATACTTTTATCCAGTCTCTAAAAAAGAAAAATAAAAGGGCAGTTTTCAAATTCCAACCAATGACAAGTAGATTGAATTGTCTCTTTATGTCAAAGAAATAGTCATTTAAAGATAGTGGAAAATTATTTGAAAGTGATAAATGCTGCAAAGAAAAGAAATGGTAAAGCAAGGTTGAAGTAGAAAAAGACATGCACATATAGACATATAAAATTATTTCTCTTCCAAATGAGTAAGTTGAGATAGTGGCATTTTGTCTTGCGGGTTAAGAGTTTGTTACTGGCATGGCATATCCAGTTCAGACTCGAGCTTATTATACTTTGCATCGACCGTATACCTTTTGGCTGTGTTTGTATACAAGCTTATTCCAGCTTATTAGAATTCGACCTTCTAATGTAAGTAAGCTTATAAAATAAGTTTAGTTTGTCACACAATTTTATAAAAACTTTCGTAATCTGAAGCTAATGAAAATAAACCTTTGAAAATAAGTATTATGACTTGCAAATTGTCAAAATTCTTCAAATATAGTAGTAGTACCTTTTAAAGGTATTGATTAGAAGTAGAAAATTAAAAGGAGGGTGTTCAAAATCAAACCATTGACACTGATATATTTTCTCTCTATTTGTCAAACAAATAATCATATGATTTTAGTGGACAATTATTTGAGAGAGTGATACACAGAAAATAATTGGTAAAATAAGGTTTAAGTGGAGGACTTGCTGATGACATGACATGTCCATAACTTCTTTCTTAGGAAACAATTTAAAGATATATATAACATGGTGGTGAGCACACTAATAAGGTTTCGTAGGGAAAACGTTTCGTAGCGAAAAAGTTTAAATGAAGTCGGCAAGTCGTATTTGCAAGCACTATTTCGTGCTAGCTACTAGCTACTACTGAATGATTAGCAGTACACTAAGGTCTTGGTAATCCATATAAACGATATTTGAGCTTTGTGCATGCTAACGAATATAATTGAGATTTTTATTAATTTGAAGTTTTAGGAGGAAGCACTTTCACATAGATTAGTTGTGCCGAGGTAACCAGATATTAGTCATGCATTCAGTGAGCTAGGTATGGTGAAAATCTTTAGCTTGCTAAAGAAACGCTTTCAATTTATTTCCCCCGTTTTAGAAATCACTTATTCTTAAAACCAACGTCAAAGAGTCGGCGAAGAAGGGAAGAGAGCTCTTCGTCTCTGATGTGTCTATAGCTGAACCAGAATCCTCCGGAACCCCAAGAATTCTTGGTTAGTGTCACAATGACATTCCAACTGTGCACCTTTTGAGCAAGATTTTGAAAAGAGTTGCTCTTTAAAGAAATACAATACTATAAAAGTTGTAAATTTGTAATCTGTGTTAAGAAGGTGTTATTGTTTGTCTAGATACTCATACAAGATATGACGCCATTAAGAAGAAAATGTAAAAGTAAGGAGTAGGATTTACACGTGTGTTGCGGCGGGATAAAAATTTATTCAACAATAAATATTCGGTTTCTTTAGTTTCAATTAATCTATAAATAATAGTATTTGTTAACATCTTTACCTAGCAAATTTTTATTATTAAATATTGTAATTATGGAATTTCTTTGTAAAATGAGGGACTGAAATGGACTATTAATTCTTGAAATAGACCGGTTATCTTGGTGTACATAACTTCCGAGACCCTAATTGTTGGTGATCACAAAGTAGACCGGTTGCCCTACCGAACCATATGTCGCCACGTGTCCGACATGATTGTGCTAAAATTGGGCAACTCTCAGCAATTGCCCAAAAAGTACACAAGTTACCCTATGACTCAGCACCTCGTAAACAGTAAAGTCACACTTGTCGCTTGGGGGTTTGAGTTGCCCAATTGTACAGGGCAACTCGGTCTATTTTGATATCACCAACAATTAGGGTCTCGTAAGTAATGTGCACCAAGGCAACTGGGGTATTTCGGGAATTATCCCTTTTGTGGCATAGACAATTAGGGACTATTATTAAACTTGTCAGGTAACTAAAAGGCCTATTTCTTAAAATTTTTGTTAAACAAACAATCGCAAATTTAACGTGAGAATGTTTCTGCAATCGCATGTAATGACAAGGACGGATTTTGCAATTTATTAAAGACTGATTCCGTAACACAACCAAACCGAAAGGGTTATTTTTCACATTTATGAAAGTGGGTTTTGATGAACAGTATCCCACTTTCAGAAAGGGAAATGATTTAGCTTCATAAATGTTCCTAAACTTAAAGTGAATTTGATTTATGGGTATGTGAATGAAAGAATGACTTTTATTATCAATATAGTTGTTTGGTTTTTGGAATGTCACGTGCTTATAAAATGATAATTAATAACTTTTTATTAGGTTATAGCACCATTTATGATAAATGCTATATATAATTTGAATTGTCTTGTAACATATAGGTGAAGACGAAAAAGATAAGCGTTGGAGAAAGGATGACGATTGATCACATTTCTTAGATTAATTAAGAATAATGAAATGATCTCATCTAGATAAACATAGATCTTTCTTGATATATATTCTCAGTAAATCTCTTTGTCGTCTTTTAGAAAATCAAAACTTAAAAAAGGCCAACAGATTTGAAGTAATCCAGAAAAATGTACAACTTTTTATTATCCGATCGAATATTGTCTTCTTTTCCTTTTTTTAATATACGAAGTTTGTGTCTTATACTCGTAACTTTTAGTAAATGCCTGAAATTTGACAATCTTAGTTATTGACCACGTAGCTGGTAGCTTAAAAAGACAAAATATATTTAGTTTGTGGGGTCGAACTTTACGTCAAACTTTTGAACACGTTCGTTATTTTTAGTATATTTTTTCTATGGTAAGGAGTAGTAAGGCATGTTTTGTTGACAATTTTTTAATTAATAATAATTTTCATTGATGATAACAGAGATTACATAGAAAGTAGTTCTAGAAATAGATCTACCCGGAAATTATTCATACAAGTAAGAAAACCTAAATCATCTAACAACTCTATCCTTTTCTTTAGTTTCTCGCTTCCTCGCTTCAACATCCCGAACAATTTTACTAAGAAGGGTAGTCGCCAAAGTTTACTGGTTGTAGGGGGGCGGTGGCCTTGAAAGTAAAACCGTAGAAAGCCAAAGANTTACATAGAAAGTAGTTCTAGAAATAGATCTACCCGGAAATTATTCATACAAGTAAGAAAACCTAAATCATCTAACAACTCTATCCTTTTCTTTAGTTTCTCGCTTCCTCGCTTCAACATCCCGAACAATTTTACTAAGAAGGGTAGTCGCCAAAGTTTACTGGTTGTAGGGGGGCGGTGGCCTTGAAAGTAAAACCGTAGAAAGCCAAAGAGAGGGGAACGAGAGGAAAGGAGAGGGAAAGAGAGATAGATAGATCCCAAGCCATAAAGAGGAAAGGAGAGGGAGGAGGAGGCGGCAGTTGAGTTATTCGGACCACCGGCATATAGCCGGTGGCCGGAGGAGGAGGCGGCGGCTGAATAAGATCTAGGGTTAGGGTTTTGTGTGTGAGGAGGAGGCGACTGAACAATTAAATTATAAATAAACAAAATAGAACATGTTTTATGATCATGATGAATCATGGTCGATTATTTATATGTATTTGAATCAACTTATATTAATTAGACTTCTTTCTATTATAGGTTAAACGAATTAGAAGCAAACCTTATTTTATTTTTGTTTAAAGAAAGATGGAGCAAAAGTTTGAAGGAAAATATTGGAGTATGATATTGTGAGATGATATTGGTTGACCATGACTCGTGCGTTATTTAGGATTATACGTATATAAAAATAACCTCGATCGATCAGTTGCCGTGGGTTGACCGTACGGATTTTGAAAGGGCATATGACTTGATTTTTAATTATTTATATTCCAACTTATGAATGTGACACACTCTGCTTATCAAAGTCATTACGTTTTCCATTCTTGCAATTTATTTTCTCCTATTTTTCACAGGTATTGTTAACATATAGTTATAGACTTATAGTTAAGCATTTGATGAATATTATGAGAAGAACAACTAATGAGCATCAACTATATACACAGGAAAAAGAGATCTGGCTATGAATTTTAGTGAGAACAACCATGTTCTCGCCAATAACACCACTACATGACAAAATTTTCATGAAAAAAAGTTGACCGTGGCTAGTTGTAAGCAGGCTTGAAAAGTAGTAAAAAAACATAAAATTTAATACATTGTAGTCATGTTTGTACACCAACAGATTGTTGTCAAGGTAACTAACTAATGTAAAACTATTTATGTAGCCTCTAAGTAATATTCCTTTTCCGTCCCAAACTAATAGTTCATATTTTCTTTTTGGAATGTCTCAAAAAAATTAGTATCCACTTTCCATTTTAATTACTCCCTCTGTCCCATATTAACTGTATAGTTTGACTTTTTCAATTTTAACTTTAAATATTTTTGTTTGTATTATATAATAATTGATGCAAAATATATAAATGGATTGTTATAATTTTTATCAAATATTATATAACACAAACAAAAATATTTAAAGTCAAAGTTAGAACAAAAAGACTTGAAAAAGTTAAACGGGACAGTCAATATGGGACGGAGGGAGTAATAAAAAGAGAATTTAGTGTAGAAATATTCTATATTGGTTGAAATTGTAGTGTTCCCACTTTTATTAAAAATTATGCTTTTTGTTTTCTACTGTATGATATAATCTTATCTTAAATGGCGAATAAGCTTCTTAATTACTTGATAGGTGAAAGAAAATTATATGGATTACTTTTGATGTTTAACTTATCTCATTTTTAGTTAAGGGAGTCTTCACAGCCAAGTAATGATGACGAAATAATGTTTGGATGTCGGTAGAAAATATAAAAATACCTGGAGTTCGTACAACCCCCCACCCCACGAGTGCTTACAAACCCAATTCAAACATAACCACCTCACACACCGACTCAATATTATATATTTTAAATATAAAAAGACAATCATCAAGTATTATACTCCCTCCGTTCTAATTTATAAGTCCATTTTCTTGTTTTTGGTTGTCCCAAAACACTTGTCCATTTTCCTATTTTAACCAATCAAATGAGAGTATAGTGAAGAAAGAATATATTTGATTCATGCATAAATTAATTAGTGGAAATTTATTAAACTTTGTGCAAAATCAAAATGGCTTATAATTTGGGACGGAATGAGTACAAAGTCAAAGGGATGATGAAGGAACTTACGTAAAGTGTGAACGTATATATTCTCTTCATATTATAACAATCTATATATATACATAATGGCGGCTTGATCTTCAACTTATAAAAACATCCCTTTGATGTGAACCAAATTATATCCATCTATATATATCGATCTATATCTAAGTTGTTGTTTTTTTCTTAAAAATATATCGATATAGCTACTTACCAAATATAGTATTTTGTAAGTTATTTCATGTGGCTTCTAAAGGTGGCGAATTCATCCGGTGATCATTTCCATCTTAGGAAAAACAACAACAACAACAACGATGATCAAGTACCATCATATTTACTGGACGACATGGTCTCATCGGAGTATAGTTACTCGCGAGAGATGTCTGCTATGGTGACGGCTTTAACTCATGTTGTTTCTGGACAAACATCATCATTCGGTGTTTCTAGTAGTAATACTATTTCATCACCATCGTTCCATACAGGTGCTTCTGCTCTAGCTGCTGGTGTTTTCTCCACGGATTCACCTTCTTCTACTTATTCTTCTTCGAGTTCGGGTTCTTTAGCCGGACATAAAAGAGTTCGTGATCATGACGAGACTACTACTACTGTCAATCAACAACACCCAATTAGATTCCATCGAGGTATATACTAGCTAGCTTTCATGCATGCATCATGTAGAATAAAAAATCTAAACGGATAGAAACGTATGAAAACGTATGAAAATGTATAAAAACGGATAGAAACTTTCTAGTTGGTTAAAACCTGGAACATACTTGGATATTAAGGTAGTACGTATATATTAATGGTTATTCACTGTGACAACAGTAAAAGAAGAAGAAACTCCATCAACGAACACCGCTATCATGGCCCGACAAAACCAACACGAAGAGAGTGGAGAGAGGAGGAGGAAGTACAGAGGGGTGCGACAACGGCCATGGGGAAAATGGGCAGCTGAAATAAGGGATCCGCAAAAGGCTGCACGAGTATGGTTAGGTACATTTGAAACAGCAGAGGCAGCTGCCAGAGCCTATGATGAAGCTGCTCTTCGATTCCGAGGTAATAGAGCCAAACTCAACTTTCCTGAAAATGCTGTTTTATTGCCAGCTCAGCAGCTACTGCCCACTACTGCTGCGACATCAATTTCACAACAACCGGCTATATCATCCTATTACCAGATACAAAATAATATACCACCTACTTCCGATTATTGGCAATACACTCGCCTTTTACAAAACTCCAATAATGATCAACAACCGCAAACAAATATGTCACAACAAATGTATAATGCATCGACAATGGCTTCTTTATATTCACAAACATCATCGAATAATCAGTATTTCCATAATCAACCATTGCATTATTCGGAGTATAATCCGATAGAGCGTAATGAGGACAATAATGTTACAGATTTGCACATGGTTCAACCTTCATGGCCCCCCGGTTATAGTCAACTTCGACCTCCTAATCCATAATTTCAATGTCAACCCATTTGTTTCTTCTTTTCATTATGCATGCAATGTTTAGTAGGATTAATTAGCCAATTATATACAGGCCAGTGTGTAATCTTTTATAGATCGAGAATGCAACTGATTTGAGCACAATGTCAATTAAATGGTTTTTGTTTAACAATTCAAACACGGGTACGTAATTTGGCTGTGTTTATAATCTACAATTTCCAAACAAGATAAGTATACATATGTCTGCTTCGTAGTTTTTGTTTCACGTTTTAATTCTTGTTTATTTAGTAAGTAAACAATGACATGCGTTTGGATATGCACTACTTTATTTCTTTATCTTATGTTAAAAGAAAAAATGAATTCGCAACACCCTGCGGAACTATATATTTGAATAGTTACGGAAACTATTAAGTTTTTTTTAAGTATCTATAGTTTTTTATATCACAAACTTCATTTAACAAATAACTAACAAATATCTAGTGACTTCTTTAAAAAAGAAAATATACTGATGAAAATGTCTTTAAATTGCGAACAAACCCAATATTGCAATACTTTTAACTTACGTACGATCTTATAAAAAAATGTTGAGCTTTATTTACAAAAATAAGTCATTTGCAAAAAAAAAAAAAAAAAAAAAAAAAAAAAAAAAAAAAAAAAAAAAAAAAAAAAAAAAAAAAATTTGAAACATACCCTTTAACTATGTAATATTTTAAAACGTCTTTTGCAAGGATTCTTTATTAACGGAAATTAATTGCAACATCAAAGAAATCAAATTTCAAAATTACTATTTTATTGGGTCAATTACATCTATATCCTTACTAAGGTTAAATATTAGATCAGTGTATTTCATCACTCGAGGCTAAAAAGTATATATGAACAAATAAATAAATATGAACAATATGTTCTTTCAAATATATATATATATATATATATATATATATATATATAAACTTTTCTAATTGTGTCATCATGTCTTTCATCAATCGAGGCTAAAAATATATATGAATAATATAATTATGATGAATATTAGAGATAAATAATACTTTTTGAATTTAAAATCAATATAATTATAATTTAATTGATTTTTTGATATATATATATATATATATATATATATATATATATATATATATATATATATATATATATATATATGTATATATATGTATATATGTATATATATGTATATATGTATATATATGTATATATATATATATATATATATATATAGATATATATATATATATATACATATATATATATATACATATATATATATACATATATATATATACATATATATATATATATATATATATATATATATATATATAT
>LBNU01023991.1:26986-44908 GCA_014162995.1 Artemisia annua
TTTTTTTTTTTTTTTTTTTTTTTTTTTTTTTTTTTTTTTTTTTAAGATTCGTATATTTAATATATTAAATTCGGTTTGAATTTTTAAAATTTTTGCTTTTAAAGATTCGAACCTGGGTCATTTTAATCCACATACAAATGCTTCAACCACTAGACCAAGCTATTTTTTGTGATTTACAATACAAAATAAGTAAGTCATGCTTAAAAAATTGATATTGTTAAGCTATATTTAAGGAATAGATTATGCATATAATCGGTGGACAATAATCTCATATGATTTATTCATTCACGTTTCATTCAATCACCGTAATATCATTCATACCCTACCTTCTTCTAAAAACCCTAATATTATTCATTCATCCTCCTGCATAATGATAAATAATTTTTATTATGTTCATATTGTTTTATAACGTTTGTTTTGTTCTATATATTTTTTGATTTATGCATGGGCGTCTCTTTTAGGCCTAAGAACTTGAAGTAACTGTTGGTATCAACCCACTGGATGTTGTTGTCTGGATTCTCAACAATCAATTAAATTCATTTATCTAGATTAATCAAAAAGGTGAGTTTGAGTTTTTTCTTCTGGTTTGATTCATTATGTTACTAATCTCCCAATCAATTGCTTTCCATCTGATTGGCTACTTAAATAGTGTAGTCTTCAGTTCTTTTTTCTGTATGATTTTTATCACAGGTTTGCATACGGTGTTTTTAGTTTTTCTAAAAGATGGTGTTTGTTTTTTTTTTTTTATTTGTTTTGCAAGTTTACATGTTTTATGATTGGGATCTCCAAAGCATCCTAGATACCGAATCTTTTAAATTTTTTTGTTAAAGTGGTATCAACGTGATGACGGGGCTGAGAGTTTTTTTAACAGTGGAGGTGAGGTTTCTTAGATATGATCTTGCTATCGTCTTGACGTATGTTGATATGTCTTTATTATTGGCTTGGCCTTTAGGATAGTGTATGTCCTTTTGTTTGCATGCTGTGTTGCTAAGGTTTTGTTAGTATTGTGTGCTGAAAATGCATGATCATACTCACCTTACTCTCTTATGTTAGTTGCATGTACGTTTTATGTATCTCTTTCTTTTTATTTACTCTTAAAACGTTACTGACATTGTTGTTATGGCTATAAATTTGCTCCCTTTAAGTATAGACCTGCGTTTTATATGTCCAGTTGTCTTTTTTTCTTTTTCCTTTTTTTTTTTTTTGATCTTCTTTTTGAGTTGCCTGTGGCTGCGTTTTCCAAATATGAGATCCCAAAAAAATGATGTAATTAGACAACAAGCTAGGTGCTCTCTCTATTTCTGTTGGAATTATTGGGAGTTCAAATATTTTGGAACAAGATAGTTGAATACAAACCAATCAATAATAATGTAATTTTTTTCATTAGTTTAGGATCTTACTCCTATTGTTATTTGGTGTGTACGACAGGAGCATGTTGTTTTTTTGTTCGTTTAATAATGACATTATGCACTCCACCGCTTCTACTATCCACCAGTATCCTAAACTTGCTATGAAGAAGAAGCAGACGTCGACTTATTTGAATTTTTATGATCTTACCCCTATTAATGGTTATGGATATTCATTTATGCTTATTGTGTTGCTCTTGGTTTTGTGATTATTTACAGTTTGAAGATGCCAAGAAGATGAATATAAAGGCTAGGTAACAAACGTAAATTTTTCATCAAATTACTTTACTGAATTCGGTACATGTACTTATTTGAGTTCTTGATATCATTGAATCTAACAGAAGTTTCCATTTGTGTTTAAGGTATACCCGTCCCTTTTGTTAGGTGGTTCAGCGGCACAGCCTTTGGCATGTTCATCTCCGTCCCCTACTATGGTAGGGTCAATTGTAAGGTATGCATAAAGTCCCCTGGATGTGTGTTTTGCGGGTCTTCCGTAACAAATAAAAATTACTGATTAGTTACATAAATGAGGTTACTAAAATCAGTGACGTACTAATATTGTTTAATAGCTTATTGAGTCATGCGTATTTATGTATATGTAGTTGGGTAATGAGAGGCGCAATAAGTAGCAATAAGTTAATTTCAGTTTCTATTGCATCTGTGCGTGTCTAATGTGGATTGTAATTTGGATTTACGTCGGCGGCTCTTTGGTCTGTAATTGATTTACAACAAGGAATAGTTATACGCAACCCACATACATATTCCAAGTTAGAGTATAATATTTTTTAATTTATTTTAATTATGTTATAAAATTGTCTTTCCATCTTAATACTCCTTGATAGCGTATCTCATGGAAAACAAGGGCGTGACTGGGCCGCACTTAATCGTGTCCCCAAAAGCTGTATTACGAAACTGGATTAATGAATTTTCAACATGGGCTCCCAGGTAAGAAGTGTTTGTTTAGGCACTTACAAGCTGAAATATATATCTTTTGTTATTTAACTTCATACTGATTTCATGGGTTGANTATATATATATGGCTTTTGTTATTTAACTTCATACTGATTTCATGGGTTGATAGAGTCGCACGTGTAATCATACTCGACTTACTAATATTTTATAAACAGTTCATTAGTTGACAAAAAGTATTTTCGCTCAACGAAACTTGACCCGTGCAAAATTACCCATTCTGACCCATTATCCCACATGCATCTTACAGTCCAACCAAAATTGATAACTCTATTTGCCATAGTTTTGGTATATTTCGAGGTTCTAATAATATGTTGCCTTTCTAAAAAAATCATTGCTAATATGTGTCCACATGGCACATGATAAAATCTTATATACTAAAAGCTTAAATTGTCTTATAAATGCAAAGTGCTCACAATAAATGTTTCATGAATTGAAAGTGAAATGTGGAAGCTTCATGTGTTAGTACATTGATTTAATAGTCATGCATAAGGGTAAGTACATAGGAATCGTGCACAAAAGTTTGTACGGTACAACATGTTTCAAGCCATCTCTAAACCTCAAAGAATACAAACCAAAAATGCCATGAATGCATAAATTAAACACACCAATTAGTGGTTAGTCTTTTTACCTTCCCGTCCATGAGTTACCAATATTTTATCAACTATATAGTGTGTCAAAAATCACACACAACAAACCACAACTTCCTCCACACCGCGTGCACATTGGGCTACAACTTATTATGGTGGTAAAGTAAGTATCATATCGTCTTACTTATTTAGCATATTGATTTATATTATTTTATGTAAATTTCACGTGTGTTTTTTGTGTGTAACAATGTAGGACATAAAGATGGTAGCTTAGGAGATTTGGTAGTAACATCATCTTCTCTAATGGTTTAAGAGATCCTACACATCGTTGTCTTATCAATTAAGTGGAACATGCACAAACATTTTTACTTTGATCGAAAATGCAATATATTGATTAACTGTATTTAAGTTACTAACGATCAACTATATCTATTTTTTTGTAGCGCATCAAGAAGCATTAAAGAAAGAGATCAAGAAGTCACAAAAATTGTGTCAAGAACAAAACATGCAAAAGGCCAATGAACAACAACGACAAAGACAATAACAACAACAACAACAACAACAACAACAACAACAACAACAACAACAACAACAACAACAAGATCAACGCCACGGCCACCGGTGGGATGAATACTTAGCATTCATATTAATAGTACGTTACAAATTAAACATGCAATATTTTACTACATGTAATACCGATAAACGGGCTAATTACTATTGATTCGTTAGCAAGTAAGTTTATTGAAAATAATGTGACGAGCATTCAATTTTTAGTCAATAATTATTACTACACTTTGTTAGTGCATTTTAATATTTTTGCTTTTAATGTAGTTTTTTGTCTTGCGTTGTGTTAATGTCACTTTCTTAATTAAACGTCTTGAAATATTGCGTGACTTTGATATTTGATATGACTGTGTAAATTATGTCGATGTTACATATTGCAAATGGTAGTATATAATAAAAATATAATAAAAATATCTTCACACTATTATCATAACAATGAGAATCTTCTAAATCGAAGAAGTATATAAAGGAGAAGAAAATTGTATTTCAAATGTTATCCTACACCTATCACGAGGTAAGCATTATTCATTTGAGTTTGAGATCATGTGATTCATGTCGTCATACTGTAAATACTTAGAATGAGTTACTAATGAATGCTCCAAATTCGATATTATAGTTTATGAAAAAATGTTGTAATAATGCATTAATTAAAAAATAATTTATGTAACTTACTCACATTAAAAGATTACATATGAAAAGCCTCATTTAAATATAACATTTTGTGAAAAACCTCTTAACATTAAAGAAAGAGATTGACAAGTCACGAAAATTGTATCAAGAACAAAACATGCAAAATGCCAATGAACAACAACGACAAAGACAACAACAAGAAGAACAACAACAAGAACAACGCCACGGCCACCGGTGTCAATATAGATGAATACTTAGCATTCATATTAATAGTACGTTACAAATTAAACATGTAATATTTTACTATACGAATTACAATTTATTATACGAATTATAATTTATACTCTTGAATATACTAATCACTTTAATGTTTTATGTTTTTATAGTTTTGTTAAAAAGGAAATTTGTTTTATAGTTCGCTTTTAATAATGTAATTTATTTGAACAACGAAGTCCGTCTTTCACAAAAAAATGAGAGTTTCAAACATGAACCGAAAATTATTCCCGAACATTACGAAAAAAACAATTAGATCCAACCTGTGTGCATCGCATGGGTCCTGAGGTAGTCCAAACCTGTGTGCATTGCACGTGGATGAATATAAAAGGTCTCCAACATTAATGTCATCGCTTCATATTTAAAATAATTTTGTAACTTATACATATTAAAAAAATTACATGTGAATAGACTCTTTTCAATGTAACATCTTGAAAAAAATCTCTTCACATATATTCTTTTAATGTCAATAAACTATTTTAAATGCGTGTCATGCTTAGAAATGTGATACCATCACAGCTTAGATATATAATGACGAAAATAAGTTCTGAAGATTACGATATAAAAACTTATATACAGCCCATGTGCAACTCAATAAGGTATTCTAAGTACGTATAAAGCTTAGCAATGTGTGACACCATGAAAACTTAAATATAAAATGACGAAAATAAATGCCGAATATTACGCTATGAAAACTTCTATATAGCCCATGTGCATCGCACGTATTTTAAATCTATGAAAACTTCTATACAGCACATGTGCATCGCACGGGCATTGTTGACTATCATAAGAAATAGTTATAACTTAGCCCAATATATTAATATTAGTTAGTTCCAATAAAAAATGACAGAGTCAATACCAAAATAAATAGACAAAAAATATTACGTAAAAAATACATCTTAAAAGATTACATGTCAATAAACTATTTTAAATACGTATCATGCTTACAAAATGTATGCTACCATGACAACTTATATATACAATGACAAAAATACGTCCCGAATATAAAATGACGAAAATAAATGACGGATCCATGATCAAAATGACGAAAATTTGTGCTGAACAATAACAATTTAAATATATAATACCATCATATACAGCCCGGGGCATCGCCCGGGTCTGAATGACTCGTACATATAAAAGAAAACTTCAAGTTAATTAAGTTATAAACTAAATACAATTAAAGTACTTTTTATCTATAATTAATGTTCATTAATTGCGTTTTTAATATAATAGGATAGTTACAAATTTTCATTTATAGTTACAAGTTTTTTATCTCTTTATAAGATATGCACAAGGGAGTAATGGTATTCTACAAAATAAATTCAAATAAAGTCCAAAATAACATAACACTAATGAATAAGAAGATAATGAGTAAGATACATAAATTGCATTTAATATTTAAGAGTAATTAGCTTATTTTGACCACCTATTTCTGTAAGACTGTAACAATATCAATCTGTCATAAACACCAAATTAATTGCTGTAGTACATAGTTGGCTATAAATATGAGTTCTTATTCATATCCTTGTATCCACCAAATAGAAACATCGTACCTTAGTAACAATAACAATAACAATGGCTACTAATTGTTTCTCATCCAAAAAGAACATATTGTTTTTCTTGTTTATTTCCCCGTTTTTTATATCAAATGCCTTCGCTGGTGAACCATACGAATTGGTTAATAAAGTTTGTAACCAACAAGGCGACGTTAACTTCTGCATGGAAGTTTTAAAATCTGATGATAGTAGCAAGGATGCAACCGAGGTGAAAACCCTTACAACAATAGCCGTTAATGTCGCCATAAACAAATCAACAGCGACGCGAAGTCAGCTCCAGGGAGTGAAAGACGGACCTCCCGGTCTGTTGAAATCACTTCAAGAATGCATTTCTTCGTATGATACCGTGATTTCAGAGTTCACGGTTTGTATGAAAGAAGAGGAATGTAACTTGACTGGTATGGACATTCACGTTGCTGGGGATGAAGTGAAGCGTTGTCAAGAGATTACTGATGGAAATGGAGCTCATGATTCCATCATTACACCTGCCAACGATCTCACACTCAAGTTTGTTTCGCTTGGTGAAACTTTAGCTAACCTTATGTGTAACAAGTCTTGATCAGTAATATTTAACAACTCAAATTAAACTCTTGTATTGTTTCACAAAGATATTGATCCTAAAAATAGTTATTACTGCAAGGCTTGTATCGTTGTCAATGCATAAGTTTTGAACTACTTTTAATATATCTCTCTCTCTTTCGATTCATATTACTTAAGAAGATTGTTGTTATCCATACCACTAACCCATATTTTAGCTCTTGTAACCTATCATTTACTCCACGTCTCCAGCTGCTAAAAGTTTAAAACAATTTTTATCAGTTTATGTTATGTATTTTTTGTCAAACTTTATACTTTCTGTTTTGTAGTTTTATAATAACAAAGAAATTAAAAACATTAAAAAATTTTAAAAATAAAATAAATTAAGAGAGTATTGAAATTAGTTTAGGGTAGGTATGGATATCCTAACCCAATTGATAATAACCAATTTGAGGTATTGTTCTACAAGGAAGAGATCCAGTGAGAAGTAAATTAAAATAAAAAGTGGTAAGAAGTGACTATAACTAAACATTTGAGATACAACGACTTAAATTAGATGCATCTCTATTTATTTCGAAAGTTATTTAGAAGTGAAAATGGTGCAAATTGATTTTTATGATTCTGTCGCATGTAAAGGAACAAAATAAAAGAAAATTCATGAAATGAATCTAATATACGTAATGCATCCAACTAAATGTTAGAAAACACATTTTGATGCATCTAAGGTACTAGGGACGCATGTAATTTTGGTCGGTGCATCTTGGATATGCGGTTATAGTTACTTTTCATCATTTTTATTTTAAGATTACTTCTCATTGATACTGTCTCTTGTTTTATAAGTTATGACTAATAATAATAATAACGCGTGCACGCATTAGGTTTTTATTATAATAACATCAATTAATATTTATTATATTCTAAAACTTCTATTAATAAGTATTTTTTTAAGTGTGTTTATTTTCATATCACAGTAAATCGTGGCATATTAGTTTTTAACCCCGTGCATACTCTTTTATATGTAAAGTATTCAATACTCATAAATATAATAAAGTTATAATATGCGTGTACGCACGAGTTTTTACATAAATTTTTTTATTATGTATTAATATCGGTCAATACCTGAGCCTTAAGTCTAATATTTATTTCTCCTTTAATAATAATTATAGCCGTATTCAATTTTTAGGTTAAATTTCATATCTCCCCCTATTAATTTTATATATACCTAAAGTACAACCATTGAATTCATAATGTATAATGTTTTTAAAGCATCATTGGGTAAATATAAAATTTTCAAATTTAAGGAGGCGAGATATGAAATTGCCCACAATTTTTAAATCCGTATACGCACATGTTGAATTTTTAAAGAGGAATAACAGAGGTTGTTATTTGAATATGGATAAGATTTTTTTTCCGAATATCCTTACCTAAACTCATAAAAAGGAATATATGAGCCGTTCGCACATATAGAGTTTCGTGTATTCATTTAAATATCACAATAACTTGTGATGTTATTTGATATTTCTAATCTCGTACATATATGTTAATTTAATCTCTAATGATAATAATATTTATAAATAACAACAAACTGAACATATATACGTTAAAGTTTAGAGGGTATAAAGTATAAGTGATTATTGTTAAATTTAAAAAAGTTATTAAAAACATGAAAAGTGATAAGTTTTATCATTTATTCAAAATTTAGCAAATAAAGTTTTTATTGATTACCTCCTTTTTATTTTGTTTTACAAAATTAAAACCTATATACCATACATTTTTTTTGACCAAGGAAAATTCAATTTTGAATTTTAATAGCCAATGTGATGGCTCAATTTTTTCACGTGGCAAAATGATGCACTCTTATTGGTCCAATTTCAATTGTTCAACATACTATTTGTACTTTTTGAAAGTCTCTTATTATATATGAGATACTTTGATAGTTACCGATTTTGGTATAATATAAATATTACATTTTTTTTTTGTGTGTGTGAAAAATACAAATTGATTTGACCAAATTTGGCATAAAGCTAACCAAGGTACTGATAAAACGATTAATCGTATGCAAAAATTCATGTTAAGATCTAAATTTTACAAACAAATTTAGGTAATGCATACTTTCTACCTCATTTATATGTCCGTCCCTATATAAACATCATATATTCATATCGAATTGAGAGCGGTGGTTTTGCAATGTGTTTAAGTTTGTAAAAATTTTGACAAACCGTAAAATATTCTAAATAATGTGAAATAGTTTACATAATAATTTAAAATAAGAACCAAAATATTGATCAACTAAACATGATAAAAAAAAAATGATATATGTAGTAACTCATGAAAGAAAATTTCTTGAATGAAACATTATATATTTTTGATAGTTAAAGACCTATAATATTTGAGCTATACGTAAGATTAAAGGTAGTAGTCATATCCTCTCACATTTAACATGAGCGTCACATCAACGTTCTTTTTGCATTCACATTCCCTCACCTTTCACAAAATGGTCACTACTCCACTTACTTTTCATTAAAATACAAAATTATACAAATATACCTCATAAAATACCCCTACACAGTACACAATCACAAATAAAAAAAAAAAGAAAAAAAAAAAAACCGAAAAAAAAACCATTTATGAGGCCGGCCCCACATATGCACAAAAGCCGAGTGGTGAAGAGGGTCGCCACTTCCCTTCTCTTTTCCTTGGGTCACACGTGAGACAATAGCCAGTTAATGAGCCTCACGAGTGAGGATGCACCTAACGAGTGAGAAATGCCCTCCATTACCTTTAGTCTAATATTGAACAAGTTTAGGGTATGTTTGGCGAAAGTAACTGTTGGTGGAACTGGAGATGGTGTGATATGTGTTAAATCACATATNAAAAAAAAAAAAAGAAAAAAAAACCATTTATGAGGCCGGCCCCACATATGCACAAAAGCCGAGTGGTGAAGAGGGTCGCCACTTCCCTTCTCTTTTCCTTGGGTCACACGTGAGACAATAGCCAGTTAATGAGCCTCACGAGTGAGGATGCACCTAACGAGTGAGAAATGCCCTCCATTACCTTTAGTCTAATATTGAACAAGTTTAGGGTATGTTTGGCGAAAGTAACTGTTGGTGGAACTAGAGATGGTGCTGAAGCTAGTGCTGGAAATGGAGATTATAAAAAGAGATTATTTTTATAAGCTACATGAAGTAACCTTTGATTTTAAGAGATTATGGAAGATTATTATTTTTTTCTTTTTTATAATCTCTTATAAGTTCTGTCTGCCAAACGAAGATTATTTTTTAAGTAGCTTATTTTTTGAAAAAATAAGCATAATCTGTTTATAATCTTTCATAATCTGTTGCGCCAAACACACCCGTAGTCTAAAAAGACTAAAGCTAGAAAATTGTCTAACAAGTGAAATGACATGGCTTTCATGGTGCTTATTTGGATGAGGGTGAAGGGTGCACTCTTAGGAAACTCAAGGGAAATGCCTTTGCCTAGAGGGAAACCCAATTCAATGTACACGGGAATTCGCAACAAAGATAAAACAACTCTCCCCAACGGGAGTGAGTCCCACACAAAAACTTTGTACTACCAATGAAAGAGGAAGTATAGCTTACTTCTTTTTTCCATATGGTGCCAAAACCAATAAAAGAGAAAATTATATTTAATTTCTTTTTTGCATACTCTGAATTGGTGTGTGTGCTTTAAAGGTATTTTTAAATCATAAATATGAGAAAAGTTTTATGGGAAGAGAAAGAAGGTATTGCAGAGGTTAAGGGAAATGAGAAGGAAAATAGAATGAAAGTGTTAAATGATGACGTTGAGCTGAGGTGGCAAAGAAAAACATTTAACTACACCCGATGAACTTATATCTACATGTTGAAACATGATGCTTACGTGGACAAAATATTTTTTGTGGACATGGTGCTTACGTTGACAAAGATGGATGAACTTGACATCTACATGTTGAAACGTAAATAAAAGATGGATGGTGATGGATGGTGATGGATGGTGATGAGGTATCTGTCTTTAATACTAGTTTGGGTTTTAAGAAAAAGGATAAGGATGTTCTCATGTTCTTTTGAACATGAGATGTAATGTTGTGTTTATTATAATTGTACATTGTTATTAATGCAAAACATTTATTTTATTTTAATTCAAAAATACAATTATATCAAACACAACATTCCCAAATGTATAAAAAAGAGATAATGGTGATATTTGTTAAGAAAAAGTATCTCTTACTTTAATAATGAAGCGTACAAGCGCAAATAAGAAGTGTGCGCGATGGTCCGTTTTTTAAATTTTGTGAATTTGGTCCATTCTTGTAAATGGGGTCAGGAATTAGTCCATTTAGGTAATTTACTTTTGTAAATGCTATAAGCACTCGTTTATGTATATTGTAAATGCTATAAGCACTCGTTTATGTATATCACACATCTATGTGAAAAAAATAGAATAAGCATGATTCTCAACTATACTGAATAAGTTAATAAAAAAACTTTGGATAGTGTATATATGTAAATTCTGTATTTAACATGATGCCAATACTTTTACAAGTTTGATATGGTGGAAATATGTTTATAATAAAATATCATATTTAGTTATTAGGTGATTTAAACTTTTATTACATGTAAAGTGTAATAAAACTTATCTCGTCGTTTGCTAATTACTTACGTCAATTACTGTGACCTCTTACATGCATATAATATTACCGACTACCACTTATATATTGTCACTGAAAACGAATTATATATTCGTAAGGTTATCGTCACTGAAAACGAATAACCATAGAACACGGCTCATCTAAAATTTTTAATTATTTGGTACATGTTGCCGCACGCATGGGTATTCGGCTAATAGAATATAAAAATTAAACGGTATGTGAATTTAATAAAAGAAATTAGTTTGGTAATTAGCTAAATGTTTTTGTTACGAGCTAGATATATTTTGAAATAATTATACATAAAACAAATAAATATGCATGTTACTGCGTAGAGAGAGCTAGTGAGTCAAAGATCGATAGGAAGATAAAAGAGTAAAATGAATCACTTTTGATATTTTGATGCGAAAATTTAGCTCTATATATGGAAAAATATCAATTTGTCATCAACACCAAATTCGTAATTGGCTTATAAATATACTCGTTTGATTTTCTTGTTTTCACCGGAGAAAAACATTGTGATTGTAACAATGGCTACTAATTCCTTCTCATTCACGAAAGTCTTATTCTTGTTATCGTTTATTTCTCCTATCTTAATATCAAATGCCTACACTTCTAAACCATATGAGTTGGTTAACAAAGTTTGTCATGAACAAGCTAACGTTGAGTTTTGCTTGGATATTTTGAAATCCGATAAAAGAAGCAAGTTTGCAAAAGACATAACCACCCTTACAAAGATCGCTGTACATATCGCCACCAAGTATTCAACAAGGACGCGAGATCACTTCCAGGGATTGAAAACCGGTCCTGCCGGTTTGTTGAAATCACTTAAAGAATGCATTCCTGCGTATGATAGTGTGATTGCGGGTTTCAAGATTTGTTTAAACGAAGGAGATTGTGAATTGGTTGGTTACGACATTCATGTTGCTGGGGATGAGGTTGAACGTTGTCAAACGATTGCTGATGATAACGGGGCTCACGATTCGTTCATTACACCTGCCAACAATGTCACACTCGGTTTTTGTAAACTTAGTGAATCGTTAGCCAACCTTATGTGTGACAAGATATAAAAAAATAGATGATATGTTTACTTATATGAATAATAGTTAACGCTTTTAAAGTCTTGTGTTGTTTCGCAAACATATATTGTTACTACTTTGCTTTTCGTTAATGTGCTTGTTCAAGCAATTGAACTTTATGAAATAACTAATCAAAACTCGTGGGTTGAAACAATCACGCCTAAAGAAACAACAAAAAATAGCATTTCACCATAGAAAAGCATATAAAAGAGGGATCTTGAAAATATTGTACATAGGCATAATTAAAGAAAATGGATAGATCATCCTGTAGTAACACAAATTCACCCAACCCGTCAAACCATTAATCCACAAAAAAATCCATACTTTTTTGTTTCTCGTTCTATGTTATTACACGATTTACCTCTCACATGTTAGATCATTAATCGGACTACAATATTATGAGACCACTAGTAGGTCAGTTTCCCATTAAAATCCATACGTTAGCACTAAACAGAATATTCCTAACCAAGTTAAGCTGCCCGTAATGATGACACCGAAGACACACCAGTTTTCTTTCTTTACAACAACTTCATGACCAACTTAGTGTAGTAAAGAGACTGAGGACACTATAAAAAACATAACCCACAAAAACAATTAAATAACATATACTCACACACAACAAAGAGGAGAGAACTCGGTTTTAAATACGACCGAGTTGTGCTTTTTTTGAGGTGAGGACGCGTCTGGTGGATGCTGGTGTAATGGGAATGATGCGTCTAACATGAGATCGACCGAAAGTGACGACCAATGCATTACGTATCATTTCATTAGTGTCGTTCCTTTATATTATTCATGGCAAGAAAAATTGGTGAATAATCCTAAGTCGACTGCCTTTGAAACGTGCAGCCTTCCAATATCATCTTGTGATAATAAAGCAACAAAACATATATGAACAAAACAAAGGTACACTAGTTGTTAGAGTTGCAGAAAACTAATGAAAAAAACAAAAGTACAACTATAGTTGAATAAAGCTTTAACAGTTTAACATGTGTAATCCTTAAAACTTTGTAAATTAAAAGTGTTCGAAGAGTTCAGGTACACCTGAGAATTTTAAATTGTCAATTACTCCTTTGAATTAGTTCTCTTAAACTATATTTTGCTCCACTCGTATTTTTATTACATTGGGTAATGCTTCAAGCTATTAGTTTGATGTTCCGATAGAAAAGTTACTTTTATGTCATAATAACTTTGGCCCCCAAACAAAGACGTTCAAGTTCCGCCACTGCCCATAGGTCCGCTCTTGTCTACCCGATTCCTAAGATGTGGGCCTAGGAGTAGCCCATTGCACTTCTTTCACAACATCTCGAATCTTGTTATGTTATGTGATGGTATTATCTTTGAGCAGAAATCCTCTGGAAAATTGTTTATACAAGCCATGTTATAGACACTGAGCCTGTTATCCACTCTCAACCTGAAGTTTATATAGATCGTCTATGATAAACAAAAATCATAAATTAACCATGCATGACCTATAAAATTAACCCTACAACGTATCCAGGAAAAACTAGAAAATATTTACCAACCTGATTTGAACTCATGCAGTAAAGATGAAACCGTGCGATCAGTCCACCAACAAACGGACACACACGTATCAACCCTAACCAAAATTCAGTAACCATAACTTGTTTGGTTCGAGGGAACTGGTGTTCGCCTTCCGGCCACCTATTATATTCAATGCAATGCAGAGCAAAATACCACATTAGATCAAATTGCATTAGCAACAGAAATCCTCAAGACAAGGAATTGAACAAAGTTATCATTTTGTATTCTTTAAATTATACTTTGTTTTGTTTAGCTTTGATTAACACCTAGCATGTGAAAGATACAATCTAAAGCGGCGCAAAGTCATTATAGCTATTGAGACCATCATTATAATCTTATATCATCATCAAAATTGCACTCAATCTTTATACTTTATTTTGTTTAGCCTGTTAAATATTGACACCTAATTAAACTAGCTCAATCATGATATACAAGATTATTGCTAATCAAAATCATGTTAAGTCTCTAAGTTTAATGCAATCGATATATAATAAGTATTAGTTTGATATCAAGGATTGGTTGTGTTTGACGCGGGGCTTATAAAGGCATATAAGGGCTTAAACTTTTAAAATTAGCTAGCTTATAAAATTAACTTTGTTTGTCGCATAGACTTGTACGTGAAAGCTTTTATAAGCTATAAGCCTCCATAAGTCCAAGCCCGTTGAGAGGGGCTTATGGAGGCTTATAGCTAGTCAAATTACTTCAATGCTTTTTAAAATATAATAGATTATTATACAAAAGCTGAAAATATATCTAAATTTAATTTGATGAATTTTTTTAAGATTTGACATTAATAAACCAATTCAGCTCTAACTAATTCGTCAAACAATTTTATAAAAATATAACTACAGCTTTCGGATTATAATATAAGCTCCAACCCAACCTCAACCCAAGCTCCGGCCCCAGCCCCAGTCCAAACTCCAGCCCCAGCCCCAACTTCAACTCCAACCCAACCACAAGCCATAACAGCAGTCTCAACCACCACAACCCCACCTATACCCTTCAAGAAAAATACTTTAGTTACTCGTATTATACTAGCAAAACCATATTCTTTTCATGTCTTTCAATCATTCCCACACAATGGATATGATGATTGATCATCTTATAACGTTTTCAATAATAAAAGAAACAATAGTATAACTACACTTTTAGCATTTTTCCATCCATTTTATTCGGACTTTTTACAAATCTAAGAAGGTATAACTACTTATTCTTTTTACATTCCTTTCCGCCCATATTCCTTTTTACATTTCTTAGCTCTTATGAATCATGTTTTCATATAATGTTTGTATTAATTACAAGTGTAATTGTTGTTGGGTATGTCTCACAGGTTTGGAATGAAGCAAGTTTGCTTCTATGTAATCGTTTGTGTTAACCATTTGTTTGGGTAAAACTGTATATGAAATATGTATGAAATATTGTGAAGAGAAAATGAATGAAATAGTAAATATAAACTTGATATATTATTAAACGATTTCATGTCCTTAAATACTAAGTGAAATGACACATCTATACAATCTTAAACGTTGTGTCTTTTCACTAATATAACCGTTTATAACTAACTTAACTGTCATCTAATAGGGCATGTTTGGGTTAATAGAATTCGACCCAAAACTTAATACTGTCTTGGCCCATTATGACAAATACTTATAATACATAATAAACTAATTAAGAATTGTCTAAGCAAACATTAAAGCATTACATCAATCGAATTTTAAGGTTCACAATTGTATAATAGAAATCACAATTAGTGTGAATTTGATAACATAGTAGAATAGAAATGTGAATGATATGGTTCTAAATATGAAAAGGAGTTGTGTTTTTTTTAAAATGCATGAAAATATGTGTGGGTCGAGCGATAATAATGCAAACCAACCTAATTGATAAGGAATGGAATATAGTTCATATCCGATATGATATCTATTTATATATTTTCAAGTTCTCAAACAAACATATATATATATATATATATATATATATATATATATATTTTGAACGGAAACAAACATATATATATATTAGGAATGAAAACATGATTCCGATTACCGTATACCGAACGGACCAAACTAGAAAGAGGAAGAAAAGGGTTAAGTTGGTCCCACTTAGCATGTGAAGAGCAATTGAGGAATATGGGGGAAGTGTGGACATGTAGGTCCAAAAAACACCATCAAACCTGCTAATCATCATCATGCGTGAACTACCTTTTTTCTTTTCTTAGTTTTATTTTCTCCCAAACATCACACATGCATGCACCAAACAAGCTTGACTGCCTTAGCCCAATATTTATATCTTTTATACGAATTTCACCCTACTATACAACCCTTTAATATATACTCGATCATTCAACTATGAGTAGCTCGATCTAAGTTGTAGCTAGTATATATAAAGTTTTTTTCTGAGTCATGTCAGCATGAAGGAAACTTTGATTTATGTAGAGAGGACGCTCTGCCATGGTTATCCATGATTCATACTAAACAAACGCATTGATGATCGATCAAATTAAGTTACTATAACTATCAGTAATTCCTACTCCGTAATTAGCAGTAGTATATAACGAAAAATAGTACTGTAAGAGATTATAACTGCACAATTTAAGCAGAACCATTAAGCATTTATCATGTTTTACATATGTAAATACATATTTTTAAAAGTTATATTTAATTTACTTTTTGAAAATCTCTACCACCACTTTATAAAAGTTGTGCTAAGTTTTTGCCTATAAAAAGAGAGGGAAAGACATTATGCCAAAGGGCGGATATATAAAGTTTCATAACATGGAGAAGAGCAAATCATTTCCGGAGTACTCATCTTCATACACAAATGGTTTCGGATATAATAAAGATCAACCAAGATCATATGCTTTCAATGGCCCGATTGCTAGTGACGGAGACATGAAGAGGAAGAAGAGAATCGCAGAGTATAACATGTTCACCACTGGAACTAAGATCAAATCTACAGTCAGAGACAGCTTCAAATGGATAAAGAACAAGTTTACAGATGTTCGCTATGGTATTTGATGAATCTAATTACCATCAGTTTGTAAATCTTGTCTGTGCATTATATAACTTCATGATATGATGCATGTATCACATTCCATGAAATTGTTGTATGATCTTTCATACTTTAATTAACCACGTTTTACTAATTAATATATGTCTCTTTTCTGTTTATCTTTGTTGACATGATATCATTGTCGTTGAAAAAGTTCGTAATAATATGACTGAAAATTGGACTTTCCTTTTTAGCTTGTTAGAATCCGACTCGTATCAAACCATCTCAAGGTGGCCTACTGGTAAGGCGGCCCTGAAGGTCTCAGCGGAGACATAAATTCAAACCTCGTTGGGTGAATATCTTGGGATGGCCAACTAGTATCAATTTTAAGCTGTATCGATAACAAACTGTACATAGTTATAGGAACTGAGAACTAGACCACAAGTTACTAATTGTATTTGGTTTTTATATGTGTTGCACATGGGAAACAAATTAAGGCTGGTTTATATGTTCTTAGCTATGTCTACATATGTAACAATCTAAACTAAACTATATAAAAAAGCAACTTAAGACCCTTGTCATGTTTTCGTTTACTTATTTTGCTGGCAAGCGGCTCTACCGGAACATAATGGTAGCCACCAATTGCAGCACACCAACATGGACGTCTAATTATTTCACTTAAGAATGAAATTCGGTTCAAGAACATGTAACATGTCTGTATATAATAAAGTCTTGATGTACTATCTTATTTACTTCATACCATAAGTAATTTACAAGAGGAAGACGTTATTATCGACATCAATTCTTCCTTTTTTTTGGTAAGCAAGTATACACATTCTATCTTGAGCTATAATTAGGATTTGATATTTATGATAATAAGAGGTGTGCTTTTTTGAGAAAACGTGAATGAAAGACGGCCAATATTGAAACACAATTGATTACTGTTACCTATAATCGTAAATATGATATGCCGAATTATTTGCTTACCATCAAGTGAGTTTCAACGACACATTCGAATTTTCAAGTTCCCTACGACTGCTAAATTCTGGAGAATGACTGAACCCTTTTTTTTTTTTTTTTTTTTTTTTTTTTTTTTTTTTTTTTTTTTTTTTTTTTTTTTTTTTTTTTTTTTTTTTT
>LBNU01023991.1:45166-105995 GCA_014162995.1 Artemisia annua
TTTATGATATGCATATCCACTCACATCATGCTGATAGAAGCAGCAATGGTGTACCCAATTGTAGTTCCGGTTAGATTGAAGTACTGAATGAATCCACAAATTTTGAACTTAAATCCACCTGAAATATGTGAACGTAACGTAAACTCGCAAGTTCAAAGACTTTAAAAGACTTGTTTTGCAAAAAAGAACTGCAACGTATACTGGATTTAAATTTCATACCAAGATTGGACTTGACAGCTTCCATGTACGTATAGTTTCGTTTGCCAGTCACTGGATCCCCAGTGCGGTAACATGAGGCGAGAAGACAAGAACAGTAGTACGTTACAAAAGAAAAAAGAAACAGAACAGTGGGTCCTGCGATCCAACCAAGCTGAGCAGTCGCCCATGCCAGTGCAAGCACACCCGAACCTATGACCGCCGTGATAATATGGGCACTAGCAGTCCAAAGAGTCCCTGTTGTTGCCAAATGAAAGAAAACGGGTCATTTCAGTGTCTGAACCATAATGTGTATGTGAGTATTTGCCGTCAAAAAATATCAGATAAAAGTAGTTTACCTGTTCTTTTGGGACGCCCATCGTCATCAAAGAACTTGGAGGGGGCATGGGACGAGAAGTCGCCAGAAACTTCAAAGCCTTGTTGGTAGTTTGCTGCGTTCTTTTCATCTATTTTCATTTTGATTTTTAAATATTTAAAAAAATAATCTCTTAAAAAGACTTGCAGATGTGTAGTCAAACTAGTATATTAGAGTGACTCTTGTATATGAATCTGTTTTGAGATTGTGGTGATATAGAGAGGCCTAGAGGGTATATATATGTAGTCAATGGCGTATTGGGCGTGAGAGACAATGGCAAGCTACATTCCAAATAGAGCATAAACTACCAAAATACTTGAATTTGAAGTTTAGTGATTATCTTTTTATGGAACTTAAACAAATTTCAGCTTTAATATATCATATTCTAAACCATATATATGTCTGTTTGAACGTGTATGCGTGTTATATTGCGATCAAACACGAACAATATCACGATTGTAAATAACATAACTTTATTTAAAATTCTGAAAACTCTATCAAGTATCTAAAATGTACCGTAAAACTTTCGTTTGACTTAGAATAAATGCAGAATGACTTTGGCATGACTTTATATTAAAAAGAGATTATGTATTTTGATGAGTCTACAAATATTGTAGAATTCATAACACTCCAAACTAGATAAGATCACATGATACAAAAAAAGCAAAAACACATAGTAATGTATTGATGAATAGAAGTTGAAAGTTGGTATATAATGAAAGAGGAATCTCATATATAGGCCAGTCAAATGTGCAAATTCCCAACAAGTTTAAGCATTTCTTTCAGCAATAATTAATGGATTAACTGAAAAAGAGTATATAACAGGAAATGCACAAAAGAGCTGACGATTAGAAGAAGCTGCGTGTGCCGAAAATTGTTCTGATGCAAGTTTATATATGTACATCAAATTAGATTCTTAAATGAAACACATTTACTATTTAGTATGACATTTTTAGGCACATGAAGTTTGTGTAGTATTCGATAAGTCGTGTTTATAGCCTTACAGGATGTATTAAATGTTTATATTCAACTTTTGTTCTTCATTTTCTCGCAATTGGATCCCAAAAGAAGCAAGTAAATGAAGGTTCCTTTACAGCTAATGAAATGGTTTGAGCTTGAACAAGTGATATGTGTACTTTGAAACCAGGATAAGAACTTCGAACATCGAATCTAAAACTATAGATGGTCGATGAAATCAGGATTGCAGGTAGGATTTCAAATGACCAAAGTGTCAACTTTTTTTTATAAGAGCAAGCGTTTTAATTTGAGGGGGACTCTAAAAGAGAGGAGGACAAAACAGCCAAACACCAAGGGCTCCAAGGCAGAGACCCAAACATACAATACAAAAATCACCAAAACCGTCAACTGCTATAGGTATCGGAGCAATAAGGATTTAGCATTTCATTTAACCAACACGCATAAACTTAGCCAACAATTATATCAAACCTTGATGAACGTCATCCACGACTACACATTTATACGTGCTTCCAAAAAAACACATGACAATTTATATCGAAAAAATCAATGTTCCAAATGAAGCATATATTTTTTTGGTAAATTTTACAGAAACAATAATGTAAAGAAGTTAAATACAGATATAGATTACAAGAAAAGTATAAACAGGTATGTAAAAGGGTTTATTATTCCAAATCAAGAATCCCGAAATTGGAGAGTAGAATCTTGACTTGATCAACAAAGTCTGATCCAGTTGCGTACTCTGTTAACATCCCCACTGCAAACCCGAACATTGCCCATCTATACATACCATCACCAAAGGTATCACATATTATAACATATCACAAAATAGGTATACAAAGATTAATAATCTATGATGACTGATAGCTCAAATGAACATTAATGTAAGGTTAACAGGTAAAGGCAACTATTGGGGCATTGCCTATTAGTGATTTTAGTGTCATCAACTATGTTAGGTAATTGTGATTTACTAGAGAAAAATGTGATTTCACATTATGCTCGGATACGAGTAAGGGAAGTGTGGAGTACACACTCATTTGAGTTAATGTGTTTCCGACCATGACAAAGACACATGGGTCAAGGGGGTTGCGCCCCCTTGCGGTGCTCCAAATGAATTACCCGTTTTCCCCACCAAAACCAACCGACGCAACTGTTGGGATCCAACTGTTTCTAACTGCCATATGATTGATAAGAGATGTTTGGTCTCATTCGACATTCACGATAAAAACACACAATTCTCTTTGTTTTGCTTTGTCTATGCCTAGAAAGAGAGTGATTTGATTGTCTTATCCCAATAGAGATTTCGTGTAACCTAGGCAATAAGGGTTGAAATACTTTATTTGGAAAGTGGATTATACACGATTTAGTCAAATATCTAAGATTATTCATCATACCCTAACCCCAATTTCTAACATTGTCCCGGTGGTATTACTCCCCCACCGCAAACGTCTAGTTGGCCGGTTAAGGAGGGATATGGAGAAGGTGATTTAGCACCGAAAAAAGGTGCACGGGCGAGGGTTTCCCGCTGATTAAAACCTTTTGTAGCTATTTAGATTCATATGTTTAGCCTAAATCATAGTAATGCAATATTACAAAACTAATAATACAGTACATAATTTAGAAAAAGCAAAGAAATAAACCTGCCATTGGAGATTTCATTTTTGGCAATGAAGCCAAAGAAAGGGCCTTGATTAGCAGCCTCCTCTTGCTTTTTCTTTTTGAAATACTCTTGAAGCTCTTTTGCTCTCTGTCTCTGGTACTCCATGGTCACTCCTCCTGCAGCCGAAGCCGTTGTTGTCTCTGCCAACGGCTTCGAAGGAGGAGGAGGAGGAGGTGAAGAAGATGGTGGAGTAGTTGGAGAAGAGGGTGGTGTGGGCCTAGCAGGTGGAGTAGCAATGGAAGGTCTTCTCAGAGAACCATCAGAAGAAGCACCACCAGATTGAGAGCAGCGTATACTAGTAGTAACAACGATCCTAGGCTTACTACTGCTTCCACATAATCTAAAGGACCCAACATTAGCATTTGATGATGAGGATGAATTTGAGAGTCTGATGCATTGGATTGAAGCCAATGACATGTTTGTAATCAGGGTTTCATGAAACACAAGAAGAAGAAGAAGATAGTTTAGTTTGTATGTATCAATGTAGTATATGTATGACTTGTTGTTCTCAGGATCACAAGTAATGTTCTGTTTCTGGATAAGGTATTCCCAACTGACAAGTCATTTTTCTCATCAAACTTGCTCTAATAATATCATATTATATTAATTATTTTAAAAGCATTAATAATCTCTAACAAAAAAATATGTAAATAAAATCACAGTCAATGGCGGAGCTACAAAAAATTTTATTGGAGGGCCGAAACAATTTTTTTTTTGGAAAAACATTAGATGGGAGGGCCGAGATGAAAAAAAAAGATTTTTTAACACATGAAATCACGAAAAAAATATACTAACGGGCTTAGGCCTAGGGGGCCGGGACCATTCCCGGTCCTCACTAAGCTCCGCCCTTGATCACAGTATTTATTTAGCAATCGGTACTTCTTTCTTCTCAAAATAATTGTTCACATCTCTTTTTCGAGTTGTTTCAAATTAATTGTCTATTACTAAAAATAGGTAAGGGAGCTTGATCGAGTTTACTATATTATCGTTACTTGAAATTCTTATCACAAATTTTAATGAAAAAACATTAATTAACTAGTTAAATGTAAAACTGTCATTATACAAAAGTAAAGTAAGAAAAAACATAAATAACTATATCTTTTTTCAAATTGTGTATTTTTTGTCGGGATATAATTATTTTGAGACGAGGTAATATTAAACTTATTACGAGTCCAACAACATACTATAAAAATAACAGCACATGTTTGTAAGTAAACTATATGATGTTTTCTTCGCAAGTTTTAAGAGCGTCTGTAACAAGGACTTTCCAACACGTGTAGTTCACATGTATCACCCCGTGGTCCGTTGATATTCCTTGGTCTTCACGCGTGGTTGGCGAAAAGAAGAGAAAGGCCAATACCGACCACCGCGCGTTTTAAGAGTTTTGTGAGTGTTTTGCGTGTTTAGTGAGGTATATGTAAATAGTGAGGGATGATTACTTGTACTACAATTTGTAAAATGATCATCATTTATAAACTTATACATTTGTTGGGCTTCTTATGAATAGTGCAAGTAAGCACTAAGTTTATTTTCGGACCATGTGGCTGGAGCCCATTACTTTTTTTGGTGCGATATACCCGACCCGCATTATTCATCGGCACTCACAAGTGCTGCTTCTTTCTTGGATCCACCTGGGTGAGGATCGTCGGAAAAAAACGGAAACGGGTTTCTATGCTCCGAAAATCATAACTGTTCTTCATCGTACTATGGAAATTATTTTTTTTTGCGATTGTGGTTGTCCTCTTGCCATATGTTACCTCCTACAGTTGCACCTTTATTTTTGTCCACAACTTTTGTATTGGTTGGTGGTTTTTATGGTGCAATTAGATAGATCGTTCCAGAGTCATCACCTATACTTGCAAGAAATCCTCTGCTTTGAAGAATTTGCACTAGGTCTGATTTTTGTTCTCTTTGGTTTTTTGGATGTTATGTTTCAATTTGTCTGATGCTTTCGTTGGGTTGCGTTTAGGGAAATCTGGCCATCCCTTGATCCGAAAAATTTGGGGTTTCTTGGTGGTACCACGGATTGTGAGTATACCTACAGTAATTGTACCATGAAACCAATTTTTTATTGCCTTTGTGGCTGTGTGCTTGCCATATGTTTACCTTCTACAGTCTCACTTCTCTTTTGGTCCACATCTTTTATCTAGGTTGGTGTATCTTATCTTAGAGTTGGGTGGATCATTTTTTTGTGATCAAAAACACTTTCAGCAACTTCATCTTATCTTAGAGTTAGGTGGATCATTTTTGGGTGATCAAAAATACCTTCAACAAGTTCACTGCTTTGAAGAGTTCATACTAGGTGTGATTTTTTTTTCTTTGGTTTTTTGGCTATTTCGTTTGATTTTTTTGCTGGTTGCCTTACGTTGCATTTAGGTTTCGGTAAATTAGGAAAGTTAGTAATGTTAGGTATATTAATTGTATGTCTTTCATTTGTGGTGAGAAAGCCAAAAAAAAAAAAAAAAAAAAAAAAAAAAAAAAAAAAAAAAAAAAAAAAAAAAAAAAAAAACTCAATTGTGATAAGGTTTGGATCCGTTGTTATTTTATTTTTATTTTTTTTCTGTTTTTGTGGGTGTTTGTTAGTTTCTGATGTTCGATTTAGGGGTTAGGTTAGCTAAATTGTGATTGTTGTTATTGTTGTCATGCTTTATGCAATTAGATTAAAATCCTTGCTTTAGGATCGCGAAAATTTCAGGGGTTTACCATTTGTCACTTTAGGGTCACAACAACTACTTTCATCATCTTGATGTTAGATTCATGAGTTAAGTTGTTTTATTTGATATGTTGATGTTAGATGCATGAGTTAAGCTGTTTTATTTGATTTGTTGATGTTAGATGCCCATCTGATCGGATGTATTTGGTTTTTGCAGCTGTGTTTGGAAGTACTTGGTTTACCTGGGCGGTGACGATCATGGTGTGATTGCAGCCATGGCGGGTGTTTGCCAACGCTATGGTTGCCGCCCATGACTGGTATTTGGTTTTTGCGCCCATGGTTTTTGAGGCTATGTTTGCAAACCCATATGTTTGGTTGCAAATTATAAGCCATTGAATATGTTTGCCAGGTTTCTTTTCAGCCCGCTTTTTCGAAAAGAAACAATAGGCAATGGTTAGTATACAGATATAATCTGAGAAGGGAAAACCGGTTTGGAAAAAAAAAAAGCGAGTTGTCGGGCCACTTCTGGATCGTGATGGGTGGAAGCGACCCGTATCTTGGCTGGGCAGCACAACAACGTGTTTGCAGCCATGGCGGGTTGCCCGCTCTCTTATCCGGTTCCACACTCGCAATTCTGAACCAAACATTTTTGCACATAGTGATTTGCTGGTATTGGTTACAAAAGGCAATGATGAATTTCAACGGTTTTGATTCAAGCCGTGGATCTCTGTGTTTTGGTGGGGCAAACTATTAAGTTTGCAGCCATGCCGGATGTATCCGGTTTTTGAGAATACTGATGAATCTGAGCCTCATGTTATGAACTCAAAAACGACTTCTAAAAAAATCTTATAAAAAATCGTGTTTTCATGCTCATTGTAACAAAGCGTGAGTACGAAAAGTATAAAGAAGGCTCAGGATTATAGATATTGGGTTCGGTAATGGTAAGTGTCAAATTGCTTTCTGATCACACTTATTTCACTACATATATTGTTCCAGGTACGATTACTCTTTGTGTTTTATCAAGAAATTCATTAGCTGAAAAATAAAACCCCTTTGTTTTCTTCATGTAGGGCTATCATGATTAGGGTACATACTCTGTAAGGCTCTTGCAAATGTATCATCGGAGACGACACAATGGGTGTTTTGGAACGACTTTGGGTCAATATCTGTGCAGGTTCAGTTTCAAACGCCTTTTTTTTGCCCTATGTTTTTACAATAACAAAATCTGTATTATCACAAAGTTTATGACCACTTTGATTTGACACACAAATCCAAACACTATCTGTAGCAGTAGCTAAGCGACCCTGCTGCAGGAAAGGGTGTTGTTTTTAGGGAATTATATCCGTTTATTACCGACTTTAGACTCGAGTATGCTTAACGTTCCATTTCTTGAATATTTTGTCCAGTAAACATGGTGTTTTTATTAGTATTATTTTTATATTTTGTTAGTAATTGCACATGTTTGGCACCTGTTGTTTTTTAGTAAGCTGATGTTATTTGGTTTTTTTTTTCAGGTGTAGTATTGGTTTGACTAACGCCAGGGACTTATTTCTGTAGGGCTAATAAGGAGGTAATCAGTTATTTTCTTATTTTACACGTATATGTGTTTTATAAAACAATGGTTGGTACAATATCTTTTGCACTTACGGATGGTGACTTATTGAACACTTATGTTCAGTAGTAGTACTCTACATGTGTAATTTAGGAGAACAGGCAAGTGTAGGAATTTCAAGTATTAACTTAATGACACTATTTATTTATCCACACAAAGAACACAGTATTTTAGAAATTGACTGCAAACTCATTGGTATACCATTGCTACAGCTCTTTGGTGTTGATCCTGTGTATATAGTTTAATAGTTCATTTGAAAACGTGGGTCCGCGATTTGTATATAAAAGATAAGTTTCTTCGTGATAATTTATGGAACCACACTATAGTTTAAGAACATAATGTTGTAACCACACATGTGTATAACACAATAATAGGTGCAGTAAGTTTAGTGCAGACGTATGGCACGAGCCTTATATTTAAATTTGTTGTGGTATTTAGTTTGCACAAAATATTTGCTATTGTTCACCCTGGGTGCATCAGCAGTGATATTATCTGATATGCTATCACGCATAATGATGTTGCAAAGTATATTAGAATTCTTTGTGGTGTTTGAAAACAGTTATTAGCATTTGGTGCGTGGTAGATAAAACTATATTGTACATAGTAGAAGAACCCATGACCGATAAGTGTGTCTTCACCAGTGGAATTGTAACCAAACGCTCAAATCGTGAGACCACTAAATAAGGTAGTTAGGCTTTATGTGGTCTAATGACCTCGATCCAAAGGCTTTAATATTGCCCATAGAACCAGTGGCCAATCATCTTCACAGGGTATTTTAAGCATGCATAAGACTTTTTAATGCAATAAATATTCATTCATTTCTATTAGCAGGTTTGGTAATTTTTTAGGCCCGCTTCCTTCAAATTTGGATTTGGACCATACTAATTATCTTCTTTCTACAGAGGTAATGTGCCCATGCCTTTTGTTGCATCTGTATGTTAAGTCCAGTGTAAAGAGTACTTTGGAATAACGCTCTAACAGCCTTTGACGTCATCCTTGCTTTGCAGATGCACATGGAGGAACAACTGTTGCTACCCAACAAGTAGAGGAAACTTTTAACAGACCGCCTACAAATAATAGGCCTGCATATCCACATCCCAGAGGTACCGTAGTTATCGACCAATTTAGTTTTGACACATTTACATGCATGTGTTTAGAAAAATGTGTGCACATATACGAGATATATACAATTCTTGCGCACATATGCTTAGGTATAGGGCTTAAGAAGCAACTGAGTTGGAAACATAGATCTGATGAGGAAAAAAACCAACCTGATGTTCCAAATTTCGTCTGTGAGTATGGTTTTCGATAAAAAATTTTCTATCTTTTGGCTGGATTTTGAGGTTTTTGTATTATTAAGTTGATTAAAGATTACAAAAAAATAAATAATAAAAAATAAAAAATAAATAAAAAAAATTAAAAGAAGAAAAGATGTGTTCTGTCTTTTAATTTATAGGAAACCAAGGTATGTTTTTTTACCCTTTTTTTAAGACTCTCCGTTCTTAATCACAGGGAATCTCTTATTTTTTGAATGGTTTTTTAGAGATTTAGAGCTGCCACCAGCTACTACAAGCCCTTTGGGATTTTAAACCAACCGTCTTACTCCAGCTTCAATCATGACACTGCCAGATCAGTTGGGGAAACCGGTATGACTCCCAGATTTTCTTCATCTTTCTTGATATCTTATGTTCCTATAACATTTTTTTACCCACTATATTTGAATTGACTTTCTCACACTTTTGTATTTTTAAACGGCTGTTGGCGGTTCCGATTATCCAGTTCCTTTGGCCACCAAAAAACGTCCTTCACAGCCATTGGTTACTTCATCTTCATATAATAACAGTAGCAGACCTAATGTACGACGACGTGTTGATACATACGCTTCACAGAAAATTACCCAAACATCATCTGCTGCATGTGGCCAGTCTTCCAGTTGTGGTATAAACCAAGATATACCAAATTCTTTTCTATCAGTGCTTTCTATTATTAATCGTCAAAAGTTCTTTTCCACACAAATTTCCGCTAATTTTTTTAATAAACTCGCTACAGCCAATGGGGCTGCTCATTTGCGTGTATTTGAAGGCTTTATGTTAGCTATAGAGGTCTAAGGGAGTGTTTGTTTTAGCTTTCTGGGGCTTATCAGGTGGTTGAGTCAAAATAAGTCTGTTGCAGATTTGCAGCCTTTGGATAAGATCAACCTTATAAGCTTATATAATAACCTTTTTATTTTTATTTTTGTAGCTTATTTACAAGATTCAGCTAAGCCGATGAAACTGGAAACCATGACAATGGTATGAATCTTAATATCCTATGCTTCTAATATTTGTTTCAGGTTCTTTTGCAGCCTTATGAGTTAATTTAAATTTAAAAAATATGCAGTATATTGATGACAAAAGGGACAAAGGTGTGTTCTCTTTATTTGAAGGTCATTGGTAAAGGAGTCACTTCTGCACGCTTACTGACTTATGCACTTCATCAGAATGCCCGAAAATGACACCTTCAGCAAAGTAAGTTGCTTAATCCTTAGTCTTTAGTCAAGATATAGACCAACAACGACATATATTAAATTCTCTTATGAAAGTTAGTTTAATACGATGGTACATGGTTCGTATTCTATTCCATTATTGATCCAATCTAATGTTATTTGTCAAACAATTGTAGATACGAGTACAGGTGAGCTGGAATTGGTAAGGAATTATTCGAAACACTGCAACATATATTTTCATTCTAAAAGCTGGGTATAGATTGGAAAATGAGTTGAAACAGGCGGGATATTGGGTTACTACTGTTCCAAACCAACCGCAGGCTCCTGCCGTGACGTTAAGAACACAAGAAATGAAACAAAATGAACCGTCACTCTAATCAAACTTATTATGTTCTCAGTCATAAAACTGAAAACATTCATGACTCTACACATTGGGTTAAAATTTGGGTCAAGGTGAGTTTGGTGCCACCTATTTGTGCACTGAGATTGCAATCGCTATATTATGCCTGCAAATCGATCTCCAAGCGGGGGTTGATCATGATCATCAACTGCCTCAGGACGCGCGGTGTGCACCAGATAAGTCGGTTCAGCAAGTGACAACGGTGACACAGGAAACACGGGTGGTGCTCAATGGATAATTTCTCATGCGATTATTAAGATCCTATAGTTCACTAATACTAGAGAAGCTAATATGGAGTGGAGATGGACGAAACAATCATGTTCTTCAGGTATGCTTGCGTACTATCTTTATAAAAATGTTTCCAAAAATCATAGCAGATTAAGCGCCTTAGGTTGTATATTTATTCTGTAACTTATTGCCGATGACCCATACAAACTCTAGCTTCATTGTTGAAGCCTCAGCAGTGTAGAATAGCATAAGCATATCTGACCAATATGTTGTTGATGTAGGATTTTATATGAACTTATGCACGCTATGAGTTTGCAGTGACAAATGTTTGTTTAGCATTACTTATTAAAGTTGGTTATCTATTTGTAGCTTTCGTTGCACACATAAGGAATTGTTGACTTAGGTAGGGTGTTTGAGATTGCATATTGTTCATATATGGAATGGTCTACCGGATTAAGTAATGGATTAAAATGGTTTGGGATGGTTGTAGTATGACCCAATTGCAGAAAATATACTGATTGAAGTGGTTCAGCCAACCTGTCAGCTAAAAAAAATATATTTTTATACCTGTGTTTCTATTATGTTTAGTTTTATTGTGCCCAATGTAATTACTGTTGGGTGGTATTAGGTTCTAACTGACCAGGACCATATGGGTGGGTACGGGTCAAAACGGCTAAATCTTCTTGGGTATTGTAACAGGTCAACCAGGTTAGATCGTCCAAAAACCTTTTTTACCCTCGGTTTGTAGTTTCTCCTCTTCAGGGTCATCCACAATATATACAAATATCTGCTGCAAGCTTCTAGGATTGCTTGATACTTTGACATACTTTTCTACATTCTATAATTTATCCAGTTTTTTCGTACTTTAAGATTTTGATGCTATATGTTCTGGTAGGTTCATTGTACGATTCAAGCGGAATCCGATACTGGTCTGCAAATAGATGGAGGAAGGAAGAATGGAAAGGTGAAGAGGAGTACATCTTTTTATAAAACAAAGTACGCAATTGTTATCTTTATGTTGGTTTTTTTGTTTCATGTAAAACTATAACTGGAATACACTATGTTTGTATTTAAACTCACTGCAGCTTAATATATCCTCATTGTAAACACGATATAACAGCAGACTATGGCCCGTCTTACAACAGTTGGTAAACACAACGGAAACTACTCCTTTAGCAAAACACCCCGCGGCAACGCGCGGGTTTCCCACCTCGTTTACATTATATATCTCTGTACTTATGTATAATTTGTGTTATAAACGTAAATTTTTTTAAATAAATTATAGTTTAGCCCTCCTATGTTTCATGAACTATCTTTCAGCCATTCTAAAAAAATTGACCAAGCTCCGTCACCATAGTTATGTTGTGAATTTTTTTTAGATAAACGTTGTTCAAGCCTTATTTATTACTATTTTTTTTTTTTTTTTGAAAAGCAGAATTTATTAAACTAAAGAAACACCTCATGGGACAAACCCCCAAGAGGAGACTACATAACAGGAACCACCATCACACACGAATGGCCTAACCACTGAAGCACAAAGCACACAACCAAACTACCAACAAGTTATCTAACACATGAGATATGTGAACAAACAACACGCCACACAGAAATCAAACCACCAAGGCCTAGGGCCTCCCAACAAGATCAAGACATTCCACCACACTTAACTAGACACCCCCACAAGCATCATCCCACATCATCCATTATGACTTGGTGTACTAGCACAACTCTGAGGACTCTCTAGCCATTTTTCCCATCGAATATTACTTTTCCTATACCTTCTACTTATCCACTCAAACGCCTTTAATTGGATGTCTTTAAATATTCTGGAACTACTATCCATTTTACCTCTAAATACCTTGTTGTTCCTATTTTTCCATATGAGGTATGCACTCACCAAAACAGTAGCTTTCCACAAGAGCTTAGTCTCCTTCTTCATCGTCGCCTGACCGTTGTGACACAATAGATCTTTTATGGTAAATGTATCAACTGGGCCTATCCCCCACCACGCAAACAGCCTATCCCACACACTTAATGCTTTTTCACACAAAACTAAAGAATGATCAACCGACTCCACAACATCTTCACAACAAGGACAAAGTACTGAATCGAGATCTATTCCTTTTTTATCGAGCTCCACACGTACCGGGAGTCTACCACTTGAAGCTCTCCAAGCAAACACGTTAACTTTTCTTGGAACAATATTATTCCACAACGTTTTACACGTGTCTGCAGCCCCAGTAGCCTGATGTTCCTCAATCCATTAGGACAAAGCTTTAACCGAGAACACACCTTTTACATCTAACTTCCACCACCACACATCTTTCACATTATGATCTAGAACAACATTTGACACTAAGTCTATAAGCTCATTAAATTCCCCTTCAGCCCGACCCAGTAATGGTCGAATCCAGTCCCAGCACCACTCCCAAACTCCATCATTCCGCCTGCCCCTATGCCCAACCATCACCCCCTTATTACTTTCTAAATGGTACAGCCTTGGAAAACGGTCTCGTAAACAAGTCTCTCCAACCCATTTATCCAGCCAAAAAGACGTACATAAACCATTTCCAACCTTTTTAACAAACTGTTGTTCAAAACCTCCTAAGTGTTCCAAAACTTTACGTACTCGAATAATGTCAGCCCATACACCTCCACCGACAATCTGAGAACCCCTAACCCACTCCAACCACCATCAAGCCCATATATACTTCTAATAAGTCTACACCAAAGAGCATCCCTTTCATTTCTAAACCGCCACCACCATTTACCTAAGAGTGCCATGTTTTTTACCTTTAAAGATCCAATGTTTAACCCCCCATCCCCAAAAGAGGAAATAACCCTTTCCCATTATACCCAAGCCATTTTTTTCCCTTGCCCAACCCACCCCAAAAGAAATTTTTTCTCACACTCTCAAAGGCAATAATAATGCTCGACGGGACACGGAACAAAGAGAAGTAATATAACGGTAAACTACCAAGGACCGATTTCACCAACGTAAGTCTTCCCCCGAACGACATCGCTTTTGCCTTCCACCCAGAAAGTCTAGACTTGAACCTATCAATGACCCCATTCCATGCCGAGATTCTTCTCATATTGACACCGATTGGGAGACCCAAGTAAGTAAATGGGAACTCACTCACACTACATCTCATATAACATGCCATTCTATCCAACTCACCCCTTCTACTCCAACACCATAAATCTTACTCTTTGTAAGATTAATCTTTAACCCTGCAACTTCTTCGAAACATTTAAGAATGTTCATAAGGTTACATGCGTTTTCTCTACTCCACTCACCAAATATGATGGTGTCATCAGCATACTGGAGATGAGACACCATTACCTCCTCCACTCCAACACAAATTCCTTTAAAAATACTTTTATCAACCGCCTCCTTTAATAGCGCATTAAGACCCTCGGCCGCTAAGATGAATAGGAAAGGTGCCAATGGATCACCTTGCCTAACCCCTCGCTCCATGGCAAATTCCCTTGTTGGTGAACCATTGACCAGAATCGAAACGTAAGATGATTTCAAGCATCCTGCTACCCATTTACACCACCTACTGCCAAAACCCATCCGTCTCATAATCTCCAGTAAGTACTTCCATTCGATGCTGTCATAGGCCTTCTCAAAATCAACCTTAAAGATCAGTCCCTTCATCTTCTTCTTCTTAAGGAATTCGATGGTCTCGTTTGCGATAAGTACCCCATCAAGGATATATCTATCCTCAATGAAGGCATTTTGAACCTCACCAATAACCTTCCCAATAACCTTTTTCACCCTCTCCGCCAATATCTTCGCTATGATCTTATAGAGACTTCCAATCAGACTAATAAGTCTATAGTCACCGAGCCCTATTGGATCACTCACCTTCGGGATAAGGGTAACAAAAGATGAATTACAACCCTTCGAAAATTCACCCTTATCCCAAAACCACCTAACAGCCGTGATGACATCTGACTTTATGGTCGCCCAAAAATGTTTAATGTACCTAAAATTAAACCCATCGGGGCCTAGCGCCTTGTCACTCCCACACCCAGAAACTGCATCCCAAATTTCTTTTTCGGAGAACTGTTCTTCCAGGCCAGCCGCATCCTCCACCGAGATTTTTGGAACACGATCGTTTGCAAATCTAGGCCTCCCCTCCCCATTCGACGAAAATACTCTTTTATAAAAGTTAAAAATCTCATTCTTTATTTTTAGGGGATCCTCGCACCACACCCAATCAATCAATAGCCCACGAATACTATTTTTACTACACCTTCTTTTCACCATAGCATGAAAGTACTTCGAGTTTTCATCCCCCTCAATGTCCCACTTTATACGCGCCTTTTGTTTCAATATGCTAGTTTTCTCATTTTCCTTATGTAACCATGCTTTTCTAGCCTCCAACCAACTATTCAACTCGTCGTTGTTTAAATTTCTCGATTCTGCTTCGAGCTCCCATCTCATAGCCTCTCGCTTATTTGTTTCGATACATTGATCTACATCGCCGAACTTAACTTTACTCCAATTCTTTAGGGCTTCTTTGACACTTTTAAATTTGTCCCTCACAACACAGTCAGGTCTAGAACTTCTTACCGGCTTCTCCCATGCCAATCTAAACACATTGTCGATCTCATCATCATCTAGCCACATGTCGAAGACCCTAAACAGTTTGGGGCCAAAGTCTAACTCCATATCTTTAAGGACGATGGGACAATGATCTGAGAGCCTCCTATCAAGCGTTATCACTGAGAGATTATCCCACATATCATTGAACTCCATCGTTACAAAGAAACGGTCTAATTTGCTAAACTTAAGTCCATCGTCACTTATGCGTGTAAATCTTCGACATCCCATTTGAACCTCCACCAATGAATCCCTAATGAAATCGTTAAAATTATCCGCATCTCTCGAGTTGAAATCTGAATTAAGTCGATCATTTGGCTCTCTTACATCATTAAAATCTCCAAACAAGCACCAAGCCCCACCCACTGATCCTATCAAAGATGACAACCGATTCCACAACTCTGTCTTTTTATCTGTTGAGTGTGCCCCATAAACGTTTACAAGCACCACCTCACCCCCCAAACCTTTCCAGTTACCTCTAACTGCCACAAACCTATCACCCACAGAAGCAACACTACCCGAAAATACACAAGAATCCCAAATCAAGAGTATACCACCAGGTCCCCCAACAGCTTCCACTTGAGCATACCCAAAGTTCCTCGAACCCCATAAATCCTCAACCCATTGTTCCGTAACCATCCTGCTCTTTGTTTCTTGGAGCCCAAGAACACATGGATTTTCCTTCCTTATTATTTCTTATATCCAACCCACCTTACCCCTCCTCTTAACCCCCCTAATATTCAATGAGATGATCTTCATTAAAGCCGTAAACCAAACACCTAACGACTAATTCAAACCCATCTCGACATCAGAGGTTGGAACCCCCAACATCACCTACACTAGTCAAGGGCCGAGATTCCAAGTCATCCCACACAACACCAATTTTCTCCCCAATTTGTTTTATATTATCATACGAGCATATGTCTTCTCCACTATACTCAGAAAAAGTTTTATTCGAATTATTGTCACCATTAGAATACTTACCTCCATGAAGCTCTTTGTACTCATCACAAATTGTTTTGCTACTGTTAGCAGACCCATGAATAGAGTCAACAGAAGACCCCCTTATACTTATTTATTACTATTACTACCTCCGTCCCATAATAAGTGTCCACTTTGACTTTTTTGAGTATTTCTTGTTCAACTTTGACTATAAATATTTTTGTTTGTTTTATATAATACTTGATGAAAAGTATAAGAATGGAATTGGATTTTAAACGTGTTTTCATTTGTATAATTTTCATCAAGTATTATATATCACAAACAAAAATATTTATAGTCAAAGTTGAACAAGAAAGACTCAAAAAGGAGTCAAAGTGGACACTTATTCCGAGACGGAGGGAGTATTATTTTAATCCGCACTTGTTATTTCCGTCGTGGATAATAAATAATGATTCTAGTACAAAAGGTGTTGTTTGTTGGCTTAGTCACATAGTTCGATAATAACAACATGAACATGTCAACTAGTTTAACATTCGTACCATTTGACCAACTCTCATCCCACGCGCTTCATCTTCCAACTCTCTTTGTCTCAGTCACCATTTCACAGCTTTATAACACACAAACAATGAAAAAACAACAACTATGTAATAATAATACTAATAATATTCATCCCCTTAAAACACGGATTCACATTCCTCCACCCCACATTCTCACGTCTTTTACGCAAAACACAAAACACCAAACAAAAAACATTCATGTTCTTGTCTGAAAATGCAAAGAAAACCCTTTAAGGAAATTTGAAAAAGGTTGTTGATTTGTGTGTTTTGGTCCAAGATTTGATCTGGGTGTTGTTTGTTTTGGTGTTTTGGAGGTGGGTTTCAAGAATCTTGGAAAAAATTGTGTTATTTGGTGAGATATTTAAAGGTGAGTAAATAAAGATATAAGAATAAGAAGAAGATATATATAAAGAAAAGGATGAATCTTTTGTGGAAAGATCCAGGTGTTCCTACAGATTCATTCTATGAAGTTAAAGCTGATAGTAAAGATGTTCCTAAAACCAAATTTAAGATTAAGGTAACTATTGTGAAATATTATCTTATATCTATGTTTATGCTTTGTGCATTTTGGCAAATGTTGCGAAAATGTATGAGATGTGAGATTTTTGTATATGTTTGTGTAGTTCTGTGAAAAATGGATAAGTAGTTATGTGCAAGTTTTGCTTGTTTGATTCTGCATTTCTTACCATAGTTTTGGTTATTATGTGATGCTTACTCTTGTTTGCTAGAATTTTGATGCTTAGAGCTAAGAAATATGTCGGCATTTTGATACAGTACAGATATTAAACGAAGTTTGAATTACCATGTGGAATGTGATTTTTCCTGATCCAGTTAGATTTGTGTTGTATAGCCGTTTTGTCTTTTGGGGTGTTTGGAGCTGTGTATTCATAGATTATACAATTTTAGTGTAACAAGCGGGCTGTGTTTAGATATGCTTATAGATAAAGCTGTGATAATAAACATAATTAGTTGTTCGAGTGCTTAAATTGTTTAAGGCTTCACGTGTAAAATGATCAGTGAATAGTTAGATAATCAAAATCAGCTTTTTTAGCTTCCCCCAAAATTGAGTACTGGTTTGAGAAATTGTCATATAATCATAACCAGTTGCACTATACCCAAACATTAGAAACTGATTATACGGATATTTGATAATGCAATACTCAAGTAATCAATATTCAACTTGCAAGGCCAAACAGCGCCTTACTTTTCTTGAGGAAAAATCACAGAATTCTAGCAAATGTGGCTGCACAAAATTTTGGACCATGATTTGAGTTGGTGATTGTTTGTTTATGTACGTGGTCTTTGGAAAGTTATTATTATGTGGTTGGTACCACAACGTTTGTGGAACTTGAGCAATTATTCCTAAATAGGATCTGTGCAACGATGGTGGCTTCATAATAAGGCATCGGGCTCTAAGTCCTACTAGATTCTGGAAATCTATATACTAATCTCATTTACCTTTGATTTCTTGTATCTAATGCAAGTTAGTAGTACTAATTGCTTCAAAAAGCAACTTTGTATTTGTTGCCTTCTTCCTCAAGCTTCTCATTTTAAATATGTTTATTACTTTATTCAGTCCGGGAAGACCCTTAGTGTAAGAAAATGGCGGTCCGCATTCAGCCCAGAAGGTTGTCTTGATATAGGCCAGACCCTCGGTCGAATATATCGAGGAGTAAGTTTTAAACTAAAATTCTTAATTATTTTTTTCTGTAATTTGTACTGTGTATGATGTTTGAATGTAGCTCCTTTTCTAAGACATTTGCTTCATTTTTCTCATGAACTTTTGTTGATAAATCAGGGGATACATCCATCAATTAGGGGAGAGGTATGGGAATTTCTACTCGGTTGTTTTGATCCTAAAAGTACATATGAGGAGCGGAAAGAGATACGGCTAATGCGAAGGTAGTAAATATTTGCCATTTGGGTTGAAAGGTGTCTCTTTAGTATGGCCGGGCCGGGTTGAACCACAAACACTCTTTTCCCATTTTTTTAGTTTCTCACATTATATTATTTGTTAAATATTAATTACATAATATATACAATATTATAGTAAAAGTTTTAAATAGTTTGCAACATACGTGGGACAAACTAGGCCGGGCCTGGACCCACAAGCACTTATGTCCCATTTTTCTAATTTTCATAAGTAACTAATATGTTTCTTTTAATAGATGCAAAACAATCACTAGATCTTTTAATAAAAACCTTGGGCAACTTTCAGCCCATTTGCCCCGTTACTCTTATACCTTGATTTTTTTTGACCCATTTGAGAGAAACAAAAACTAAATCTACCCATTCATTAGTACACGGGTAAAAACTGCCACCTCTATTACTAGATATAAAAATGATTACCTAAATTCAAAAATTTTCTTTGCAACGTATCATCTTTTTCCCCTACTTATTGTACATAAGTAAATGGGTCGAAATTGATTTTTTGTAATGATTTTAGAGAAGAGTATATACGGCTAAAAGAATTATGCACGTATATGTTCCCTCTTGTTGGAAGTGGCAAATTTATCACAGCTCCAGTGATCACAGAAGACGGTACTCCAACGCAAGATCCTATTGTACTTCTAGAAGCAAGCCACGAGAAGCTTCTTACACCAACAACTCAAGCAACGGGTAACTTTCTTATTAATTAAACTTATTGCAGATTTAATACGTTGAATGGTTACCAATGAAGCTAGTTGTATACTTTGCAGTTGGCTCAGATTCAGCCATGTCGTGTCCAAAGGAGGACGACAAGAAGATAATCCAATGGAAGCTTACCCTACATCAGATAGGTTGGTAAACAAAAAAGGGTTATGTTTATATATGTGTCTCGTATCATTATTTAAATTAATTTAACATCTCTCATCACGTGAATAGCCTTAATTTATTGGTTACTATGTATATAGGTCTTGATGTTGTTCGGACAGATAGGACATTAATGTTTTACGAGAAGCAAGAGAACTTATCAAAACTTTGGGATGTTCTTTCCGTTTATTCTTGGTTTGATAAAGAGGTCGGCTATGGCCAAGGTGAATATTGATTTTTGCCAAAAAGAACTTTTTTGAGTCGTTATTTTGCATTCTAATTCCGAATGAGCACTTAAAAACATTATTAACAGGAATGAGCGATCTTTGTTCTCCCATGATTATGCTTCTTGAAGATGAAGCTGATGCATTTTGGTGCTTTGAACGTCTAATGCGCAGATTGGTAAATATACATATTCTCACTACATTATTTATAAGCTTTTAGTTTTCTTCAATAAAAGTAAATGTTATTTCTTTATGGGTTTGAAGCGAGGGAATTTCAAATGCGTAGGGAATTCCGTGGGAGTGGAATCACAACTTTGTAATTTAGCCAATGTTATTCAAGTTGTTGACCCCAAACTTCACAAACACTTAGGTAAGTTCTGGCACTTTTTGTTAAGTTTTTTTTTTTTTTCAGTTTTCTTGTAAGACATGCTGAATGAATAATCTCTTGTAATTGGTATATGAATGCAGATTATTTAGGTGGCGGCGATTATCTATTTGCATTCAGGATGCTTATGGTGTTATTTAGACGAGAACTTTCTTTTGGTGATTCACTCTTCTTATGGGAGGTAATGTGGATTTGTTGTTAAAGTGATTGATTTTAGGACCGGTCAAAACGGGTCATTTTCTTTACTGGTGAAACGGGTCGGGTTGACGTGACTCATTACCATTTTTGTACTTTTTCCCCTTAATTCATAAATAGTTAATGTATTACATACGATTATGAAACTATAGTATTATGGAGTACAACTTTTTCTTGTGTATAAAGTCCTACTTGGTTCATTGTCCATCTGAAATCTAGTGTTTTGGGTCTTCAGATGATATGGACGGGTCGGGCAGGTGGGTTATGGGTTCGGGTGAAAATGAATAGTTTTTAGTACTAGTTAAAACGGGTCGGTTTGGACTGACCCACAATCAATTTTTTCTGTTATTAGTATCTTAAAATTACCCTGTATCAAACATGAGTACAAATCTATATTGTTACTGTACAAATACATTCTAAGTATAACCTTAATAAACCGATACATATTTATATAGACCTTTAACTCTTGTTGATTAATAAATTCAAAACAGATGATGTGGGCTTTGGAGTATGATCCCAATCTATACACTTTATATGAGGAACCTGAATCTGATCCTGACAGACCCGAAGATACTAAAGTAAAATCAAAATCGTCACGCCAATGTGGCAAATATGAAAGAGAATACATACGAAGTGGGGCCAAAAATGATGAACCTCTTCCGATTTCTGTATTTCTTGTTGCAAGCGTCCTCAAGGAAAAAAGTATCAAATTGCTCACAGAAGCCAAGGGACTCGATGATGTTCTCAAGGTCTATTTTGTTATTCTTTTCTTATTTCTAGATATAGAAGATTCCTATAAACATTATTGTTATCTGAACCTCGTCTATATATATTATTTGTAGATCCTGAATGACACTTCGGGAAATCTTGATGCAAGAAAAGCTTGCTCGGGAGCTATGAAACTTCATAGAAAGTATTTGAAAAAGGTACATGTCATACAATCAATTGTTTTGTGTTGTTCTAAGTTTTTGTAAGGAATTAAGTAATGTGTTAATTATGTTACTGAAGCTATATTATGAAATAATAAGTAGTTAATAAAACCATAAAGGAGACTATAATCGTTGACAATAGCCTTTGGATGAGTTTTAACCAGTTTGACCCTTGACACCATGAATAATTGAATGGGCTGAAGTTGCCACTTTAATAAGTTTTGAATTTTGATAGACAGTGTATAGCGATTCTGATTATAACTAGCAACTGTTGCAGGTTAAGTTGGAGAAACCATCTTCATGAATGCAGTTTTGAAAAATGAGGAATTTTAAGTTGTCTCAAGCCGGATCAACGACTTGAAGAACATTACACGATGAAAGAAAAGAGCGTGAAAACCACGGTTGTTGGCAATTTGATTGTAACAACTAATGTGTATTATGTGTGTAAATTACATTCAATTCTACTGTTGTATATGTAACAACATGTTCAATTAAACAATGAAGATGAGTATACCTTTTAATTTTTTATGTATAAAATACCGTTTTTATTCCATTCTTTGATATTGCTTATTTAAAGATTTTACATATCATGTAATCTTTATGAACCGTTTTCTTAAGCATTTACCTAGTTACTTACATATTGCCCTTTAAAACTATTAGGGGGCGTGGTTCGCCGTAATCTGGCGTAATTGGATGTAATTGTAATTTGATTACATTACGTAGGCTGTTTGTTTCGCAGAATGGAGGGATTGCAAATTAGATTACATTACGTAGTCTGTTTGGTTTGTGTTGTAATTGTAATTCAGCCATTACAATTACATCAAAGGAGGAAATTCATATTACATAGGATGTTGGATGGAAAGTTTTGAATTACATTGTAATTCAGAGTTGTTATTATTATTATTATTATTATTATTATTATTATATAAATATTAAAATAATAATATTTATATAATAATAAAAATAATATTTAATTATTTATTATAATAATATTTATATAATAATAATATAATAATATAATAATAATTATCATTATAATAATAATAAATATTTATTATAATAATAATATAGAATAACAATAATATAATTGTAGAAATAAAAATATAATTTAATAATAATAATAATAATAATAATAAATATTTAATGTACATATTAAAATAATAATATTTTTATAATAATAATATTTATTATTTTTATCATATTTATGTAATAATTATAATAATATTTTTAATAATATTAACTAATATTTTTATTATTTTAATAATCATAATAATATAATAATAATTAATATAATAATAATAATAATAATTTTTTTATTATTTTATTATTATTATTATTATTATTATTATTATTATTATAATAAAAATAATAACATACTATTATTATTATTATTTTAAAAAAATAATAATATAATGATATTAATTATTATTATTGTTATTATTATTATTATTATTGTTATTAAGTTTTTTTTTTATCTTTTTTGAATTAATATTACGTTGAGATCCAACCAAACAAAGTATCAGAATATATGAATTACAATTCCAACACATTATAATTACAACACATTCCAACTCTTTGAATTACAATTCATTCAAACTACAATTTCTTTGACAGATTACAATTTCTTTTAGAACATGCTGCTAACCAAACACACCCTTAGCAAGTGTTGGGCCAAAAATTTGACCAAATTGACTACGACAATATTTGAACATAAAATAATCTGAGTTACCCTATCACTGAGTATGTTATTTCTTGATGAGAATTAGGGCTCGTTTGTTTGACGGTTATAGAATGAAAGAATGGATTCATTGTATAAATAAGATGTTTAGTTGATAGTGGGGCCCACTTTTAGAAATGAAAAGGTAAATCCACACCCATAGAATGAAAGATAGGGGGAGATGTATCTTTTATATTTTTTAATTGATTTTTTATTCTTATTTTGATTTTCTCTCTCATTTAAAACTTAGAATTAATTTATTTTATATTATTTTGTGGGGTCGGTCACTATAATTATTAGTACATGTAATACTAATAAATTTGAAACTTTATAGTATTTGTTTAATTTTTCAAACTATTACAAGAGCCGCAATTATTATAAAACAAACAACATTTTATATTACTGTATCATTTCCTTTCTCTCTCCTACTTTTCTTTCAAACCATTACCAAATCCAAATTCGATTATAATCCTTTTACGTACCAAACGCACCCTTATTAAGTTACTCTCCCCGATGAGAATCAATGGGTAATCAGTGGAACAAACTTGCTCCCCTCCAGAGTGTTGTGTAAAGTTCGATCGACAAGAAGTTTCAGTGACATTTAAGACCAACTAAAGATACACTTTACCTCATTGATGCAGTAATCAGTGAGTAAAGTACATGAGTTGTAAACAACATTTAAGTCATAGAGATTTTTTTAAAGTCAGACTTGAAATATGGGTGAGAACTTCCTAAAAGCTAAAAGGAAAAAGCAAATACAAAGGTAAATCGTTGAATCAATTATTAACATGTAACCTACTGCATGCATGTTACTTTACTTTTACACACCTGTATAAACACAAAGTATATAAAAACATACTACCTCCGTCCCACATTAATTGTCCATTATGACTTTTTCAAGTCTTTTATCTTTAACTTTGACCTTAAATATATTTATTTGTGTTATATAATACTTAATAAAAATTATACAAATGAAAATACATTTAAAAACATAATTCATTCATATATCTTGCATCAAGTATTATATAACACGGACAAAATTATTTAAAGTCAAAGTTGGATAAAAAAGACTTTGAAAAGACATAGTGGACACTTAATGTGGGACGGAGGGAGTATCATGTAATCTGTATGAACTGTTTTCTTAAGCATTTACCTTGTTCCTTGCATATTTGCCCTTTAAAAATATTAGCAAGTGTAAAGAAAAGATACAAAGTGCACCAAGGGTGTATGTAAAAACAAAAACCAGCTCATTTCCACTTGTTGCATCCTTAATTAAACGAGTGTCACAAATATGCAATTTATAATACGCGTATCACAAGTAATCACCACCTAGCTAACACTATCTGCACGTGCATGCCATGCAACTTCACCAATTCTACTATAAATGAGCTTATGAACCTCCCTCTTTACCACCACCAACAACCACTAAGTATTACAACAATGGCAAAACTTGCACTTCTCGCACTCGCTTTCGCAGCCATCGTAGCATTTTCCGAGGTTTCGGCCTACACCACCATCACCACCACCACGGTCGAGGATGACGATTTCTCCAACCCAAGAGGCTCACAGTCATACCAACAATGTCGTCGCCAGATCCCAATCCAGGAGGTGAGCCACTGCGAGATGCACCTCACCCAAGGGCTTTCACAGATAAGGATGCCAGTGAGAAGCCAACAGGAGCCACACCTTCAGCTTTGCTGCAGCCAGCTTCAGAACATCGAGCAGGATTGCCAGTGTGAGGCCATCCAACAGGCGTTCCAACAAGCCCAACAACAACAACAACAGCAACAACAGAGACAAGGTGGTCGCCAAGGAAGACAGCAACAAGGTGGACAGCAACAAATGCAACAAATGTTGAGGAAGGCTCAGCAGCTCCCCAATGACTGTAACTTGCAAGTCCAGCAATGCCCCATCAGAAGCCCATGGGTTTAAGCTTTATAAGCGATGTTGTATGCATGCATGTATGTACGTAGCTAGCTAATAATAATGCGTGCATTACGAGCTTTTGGCTTGACGTGCGAGTTTCTTGTAATAAAACACACACTCGTGTGCATATGTATGCTATTTCAGTGCACGTCCTATAATTAATCGGTTCTTTATATATTTTTTTTAGGGTAAAGACCCGGTAAAAAAAAAAAAAAAAAAAAAAAAAAAAAAAAAAAAAAAAAAAAAAAAAAAAAAAAACTTTTAAGAACCAAGGTATTAATGTGGTTGAGGAACCAAGGTATTGAATGTGGTTGAGGAACCACATTAATCGCAAACAATCGTTTGACTAAATCATTCATGACACAACCACTAAATTATACGGATCGTATATGTTTTTAAGCGAGGCCAAAATCTTTTTACTTAAGAAGAGTTCAATTTGAACTCCCAAGCATCACATTGGTATGCATGCTCCTTGTATATATTACGGAGTATATGTGTAAATAACGAGTAAAAAAGCTTGAAGTCGCTAAACCGCGTCCAGAAAAGACATGTTAAGTTGGTTGAAAAATCAAATCACTCCTTTCTCATGGATAGCAAATAAAAGTAGGAATTAAACTTGTCTCTAATGAATTGTTCGTTTTGTTCATGAACGGATCATTTATTGAAACAACTCATGTTTGTGTTCTAATTAACAAAAAATTTGTGGTCGTTCAAAAAGAGGTACAGGAGCGGATCATTCATCGATACATCATCAGTCACCCAGATCGATCAACTTAATTGCTCATAAGTTTCTAGGTTATATATGTTGTTCTTTTTCTTAGTGGAACGTTGGCCTTTTATTTATGCTGCACTTACGTATTGATATTTGTATAAAACTGTACAAAGACTTAATTACGAAGACGTTGGCTTTAGGGGATGAAGTCAGGATTTTTAGTTGAAAGGACTACTTTTTCTTTTCTTTTCTTTTTTTTTTAATTAAAGATCTATCAATATCTGTCAAAAGCATTTTAAATTAACACTTTGGCTAATTGATATTTAGAGTGTCACACTTCATGTAAAAGACATAATAAATGGCGTATAGGATGATTGATGAACATAGTATCCTTGGATGATTGAGAACATAGCATCCTATTTTTAAAAGTGGTAAGAAGTAAAAGATGAGTAAATATTAGCCCAATACTCGGAACAACTTATTAGAGAATCATCTGCAAGAAGCAAAAACAATATTTAATACGGAAACGTATAAATTGTATTGTTTTGAATTGATAAAGACGTTCTACATGAATGCAGTGGGTCAATTGCAATTTTTCATTCAAAAACAAAACATGGTTCGATTACTTTATAGTAATTCGGTTGGCCTATGAGGCTGAGCACTCTCTAGCCCCTTGTTGTCTCACCCCGGGACATTGGCTAGCACCCCGGGACATTGGCTTCCACCAACAGTGAACTATTAAGTATCGCATCCCGCACATATTTTACATTATAGCCTGCAACTGATTCAGCTTCCGCTTCTGGGAAATCAAACGGAGCTCGATTAGTTTCTGCTAGACAAGAAATAAAGAACGTAACCAATAAAGGGAACAAGGGAATACCGGACCATATCTCCGTATGGCGGCCTAATATTAGTTTGATCAAGAATGTTAGAAAAGAAAAGAAAAAAGGTATTAAGATGTAAAGATACAAAATGATGATTAGCCAACTGGCCAAGGTGTATGCAAAAACAAAAATTTCTATTAATCTATTACACTTGTAGGATTCTTTATCAAACCTGTCATTATCACAATTTGAAAGTATATCACCACTTTGCTAACACTCATCTCCACGTGCACACCATGCATATCCATAATGTCACTATAAATCAGCTAACCACATACATTCTTCACCACCATTTGACAACCCTAAACCGTCGCAAAAATGGCAAAGCTTGCACTTCTTGCACTCGCCTTCGTGGCCATCGTAGCTTTTTCCGAGGTTTCAGCCTACAGAACCACCATCACCACCACCACAATCGACGAGGACGTCGGCTTCTCCAACACCAGAGGCTCAAAGTCATCACAAGAACAATGCCAGGGCCAAATCCAGCTTCAGGAGCTAAACTTCTGCCAGTTGCATCTCATGATGTCAGCCTCGTTCGATGACAAGCTAATGATGCCAGTGGAGAACCAGAGACAACAAGATCAATTGCCACATCTTCAAATGTGTTGCAGCCAGCTCAGGAATGTGCAGACTCAGTGCCAGTGTGAGGCGATTCAAGAGCTATTTGATCAAGCACGAAAACAAGGTGGACAGCTACAGATGCTTCAGAAGTTGAGGAAGGCTCAGATGCTACCTAAAGATTGCAACTTGCAAGTTCAAGACTGCCCTATCGCAAGCCCAAGAGTTTAAGTTCATAATATTGATGTATGTAATTAGTACTAGTACTATATAATAATGTCCGCATTATGAGCATTTGGGCTCGAGATGCGAGTCTTTTAGCTTGTAATAAACACACAATCGTGTGGTATCATATCTGTCATCTGCTTAATTATGCTTTTCTTAAAAAAACTGGTGAATATATATTGGATGGTTCGTTACAATAAATTGCAAAAGACTAACTACAATAGCACATTCATGAGTGACACAGGAGCTCTAGATACTTTACTACCATATACAATGCTGACACGAAAAGAGGGACTTAACCTTGTCCGTGGTCAACAACTCAGTCCAGCGAAACTATATATATGTTTACAATGATCTTCTCAAGTTGGGTTAAACATGATACATCATGTTCACCAATCACAAAATAAGTAAAATGAATAAAACTTTTTCTTTTAATAAAAATCTATGTCTCACTTGCTTATTTCTTATCACAACAAAACTAGCATGATCAATCATGTTTGACCATAACTTGAGAGGATTTTAATCAAATCCATATACAATTAAGTCATTTGACATTTTCCTTTATCTAAAGTCAAATATAATTTTCATTTAATGATATTCAAAGCACTAATTATTTTCAGACCGGTAACTAAAAATTAAGTTAACCTACTACTACCTCCGTCCCACATTAAGTGTTCACTATGATTTTTTTAAGTCTTTTTTCTTTACTTTTGACCTTAATTATATTTATTTGTGTTATATAATATTTAATAAAAATTATACAAATGAAAATACATTTCAAAACTTAATCCATTCATATATATTGCATCAAGTATTATTTAACACGAACAAAAATATTTGAAGTCAAAATTGAAAGAAAAAGACTTTGAAAAGTCATAGTGAACACTTAATGTGGGACGGAGGGAGTATTATTTTGAAAACCAATAGTTTTAGCACATATTAACTTGGTATATGTTGTTAAGATCACATTATCTCTTTATTTCTTTTACCTCGGCTATTTTTTCATAACTAAATATCATTGATAAGTGTTAGCATTCAGCCATTCACGATTAGAGCACACGGCCATTGCACTTGAGTTATACCTTAACTCTAGCCGCGTTAAAGGCAAGTTACAACACCATCAACGTGAGTTAAGGACATGCGTTAAGGGGCGAGTTACCACCAAAACGTGGTGTTAAGTTATGACTTGGTTGAGTTATGGATTGAGTTACATACCGTGGTTTGTGTTAAGTTATAACTTGGTTGAGTTATGATAAAAGTGGAGCCCAAAATGTGGTGTTATGGTTAAGTTATGATAAGGGGTGTTTTTTTAGAGTTAAGATTTAAATGTTAAAGCTGATGTGGCGCTAACGTGACACTGTGTTATGCCTTAACTCTGTATTACCACACCTTATGCTCTTATAGTAAAACCTAGGTGTACACGTCATCTAATCGAATTTCTAACCATTACAATCTTGATATTATATATTTAGAATCAGAAGGTCTAAATATCGCAGTCTTGTCTATATAAAGAAAGAACAAATATCTTAAAGACAATATTTTACTTTTAATTTACAAAACCTTGGTGGCTATAAGCTGGACGGTGCCATAATGCTCTAAATATCATTGTAAATTTTGTTTCAAGTAATCATATGGTGCACCTAAATCCGTCATGATTTGATCACCGTGAATTGCCGCCTTGCATCTTGACAAGATTAAAGTATGCCCCGCCACGAATAGACAACAAATCAGAATGTGACCCTTGTTCCGCCACCTTACCGTCTTGAATCACTGCAATAGAGTCAGACTTTTGTATGGTAGAAAGACGATGAGCCACCACGATGCATGTTCGTCCATTCATCATTTTCTCCAATGCTTCTTGAACTAGGCTTTCGGAAACTGTATCAAGAGCACTTGTCGCTTCGTCCAGAAGTAGAATACTAGGGTTCTTGAGCATTGCACGAGCCAGTGCTATTCTTTGTTTCTGACCACCCGATAGTTGCACACCCCTTTCACCACAATATGTCTCGTAACCATCTTTCATTCCACTGAAAGAAGATGTATCATTAAGGTTAGTTTCTGCAATGTGGCTTGAAAAATAGTTGTATAAAGAGATTAAAAAATAGGTAGAATTTAGTACCTTATGAACTCATGAGCATTAGCAAGCATTGCAGCCTTTCTGATCTCAGATTCTTTAGCACTTGGTTTCCCATAAGCAATGTTTTCGTGAATGGTACCCGCAAAAAGGGTAGGTTCTTGACTCACTAATGCGATATGTGACCTCAAAGCTCGTAAGTTATACTCTCTTACATCTCGTTCATCAATAAAAACCGCACCTTTCAAAGGGTCATAAAACCTCTCAATCAACCCTATGACAGTAGATTTACCTGATCCACTCGGACCAACAAGTGCCATTGAAGTCCCTTGTCTTATTTTCAGGTTTATTCCCTTGAAAACCATTTGATCTGGTCTAGATGGATACGCGAAAAACACATTCTTTAACTCTACACGTCCCCTAATGTTGCCTTTGATAGAATCACGCCCTGATGAACTATTTGGATCTATTTCAGTTTTCTTGTCAAGAATTGCAAAGACTGAACTGACTGCGTTACTTCCTCTTGAGATATCTTTAGTCATGCTCCCCGCATCAGCTATTGTGTATGCTGTGAATAACAATACAAGAAATGCTTGGAAAAGTTCCTGTGGATCGATCTTATTGTCTGATAATAACCTACCACCGTACCAATACGCTAAGGCGGTTGATGCTGCAGCTAGAAACTGTGAGCTACATAGACCAATACCCGAAAAATAAGATTGTCTAATGCTTTCTTTTCGTGGGCCTTCTAATGTATCTCTAAATAGTCCAACTATTCGCTTTTGAGAAGAGAATGCGGTTATTGTACGATGGTTGATAACTGCTTCACTTGCTAATTGACTTCCTTCTTTTTGGGCCTTTTGAGTTTTTTCGGATAAACTCTTCATTAGTACACTTCTAGCATAAAAGCTACCGATCAAAAGAGGTTGTGCAGCCATTAGAACGAGTGCTAGCCTCCACGAGAGTACTAATCCCATTGTGTAAGCAAATAAGGCCCCAAAAAATGCTTGAGTCAGTAAAGATAAACGGTCACCAACAAGGGAACGAACCATATTAGCTTCAGTAGACAAACGTGCACAGATAGCCGCACTTGTGTTCTCATCTTGATCATACCACCCAATCTCGAAAGTCAAAAGCTTTTCGAGTAGTTTTTCTCTTATTCTCGTGGTTAACTTTTCTCCCATAATCGCGAAGCTATAATGTTGCATGACACTAGTGAAAAAGTTGAAGATACCAAGTCCTAGAAACACGAATGAGTAGATTCTTGCGTGGCCCACAATCGAAGATTTGTCAGGCCTGAAGTACACATTGATCAACCCACCTACACAATAAGCATTGATGGGTTGAACTGCACCTGAGCCTATAGCTCCTATGCATCCAGCTAATCCTGTCCCCCACTCGGGTTTATTCATTTTCAATAAGCGGATTTGAGAAGGGGCTGGGTGAGAAGGCTGCTTTAGATCATACTCGTCATCGCTATCATAAGAAGCATCAAATTGGACCGAATAAGGCGTGCTCACAGAAAATGCTGCTGGACTGAATGGGTTTAGTGATGGGGTGCCTGGTGTACTTGATCGTGCACTTACTGGACTTGGTGCAACCATATGTCTAAAACGATTATGGTGATTACTAGGTTTCTCGATAAACTCATTCTGAGGAGCAGATTGTTGTAGTTGCACCATTTTAAAGTAATCTCCATTCTTTTGTATTAGTTGATCGTGTGAACCTGATTCGACTACTTTCCCTGACTGAAGCACGTAAATTAGATTAGAGTTTCTAATTGTTGAGAGGCGGTGGGCGATGACAATAGTAGTTCTTCCAACCGATGCTTGGTCTATGGCTTCTTGCACAATTCCTTCAGATAAGGAGTCGAGTGCACTTGTTGCTTCATCAAGTAGCAAAATTTTGGGATCTCTTATTAGAGCACGAGCAATTGCAATTCGCTGTTTTTGCCCTCCCGAAAGCTGAAATCCAAATTGGCCAACCTGTAAATACAAGTAAAATTAGATAAACATCAAAAAATAGTTACAGTGGATTCTTACGATACGAGTAGCATTACACGAGTCCTATATTTCTAGGTTTGGTCAACCAAGCTATTTTATTCAGGCTGGAAAACTAAAACAATTAGGTATGGTAACTACTAAACATGATCATGATTCTAATATAACAATGGTTTAAAATATTGCAAATACTAATATAGTATAATGCTGTAGTAGGTTAAAAGAAGTGAAAATGTGATCTTAATGTGATTGTTTATGAAGAGTGCTAATCTCCTTATTGCATATGTGAGAACAGTTTGGAACAGGCAACTCCAAACTGCTTATTCAAACAGTTTATATCACTTAATTAATAATCAGGTAAGCAGTCTGGATAAACAATACCAACACCCTTAATTTATACTTATACTCCATATGTTGAATCCAAAGGTAATAAGCAGATGAACAGCTTTCATAATAAGTTTACTTGTAGCTAATACTACTAAATATTCAGATAACTAGAAGCACGATCACTTTATCTAAACACCAAAATAATTTCCATCAAATTATATCGACTTACATTTGTGTCGTATCCATCTGCTAATTTCATGATGAAGTCATGAGCATTTGCGCCTTTAGCTGCTGCCACAACATCATCCATGGATGCTGCTTCTTTACCAAATAATATGTTCTCTTTAATAGATGTGGCAAAAAGGATTGGTTCTTGATTAACCAACCCCATTTGTGATCTCAACCATTTGATATGAAGTTTCTTTATCTTGTATCCATCCAAGAATATTTCTCCCTCGATTGGATCATAAAAGCGTTGTATCAAGGCTACGATGGTTGATTTTCCAGAACCACTGCCTCCAACTAGACCAACGGTTTTACCAGCTGGTACTCGTAGATTTAAGCCTTGAAGAATCGTGGTATCTGGCCTTGATGGGTAGCTAAAGTAGATTCCCTTGAACTCAATTTCACCTCTAACATATGACAACGCCTTTCCTTTCTTATCTTCTGAATCTATAGTTGGAACTCTGTTAATCATTTCGTTTATTCTAGTAGCAGCCCCTTGTGACTCCGTTATGGCCGTAAGATTTGGGAGCGTTGTCAAGATATTCCTGAAAGATTTGAAAAGCTTTTGATCAGCTCTTTATCAATTTGAAATTTTTTGTCAAACATGTCAAATTATAAGCCTGTCCATTACAAATGTTTTTTTCTTATAAATTTAGATATATAGGTAACTCAAATCGGATTGCTTTCGTTCTGCATTACAACCCACGTAAGAGAATGAAAAAGGTACTTACAAGCCTCCCATGAGCACATTGAATCCCGCTACAAAAACATCACCACCCTTTTCACCATGTTTAGTGACGAGAAGTGATCCAACCCAAGCTTGAAACGCCCAACTAACATAGATTGTTCCCATGCTTCCAAGCATTAGTCCTCTAGCCAAACCCATTTTTATTCCTAATTTCTCAGTTGTTTGAAGTGCCTTACTAAACTTGTCAATAATCTGACTCTCACCAACATACGAATATACCGTTCTTATGGAGGAAATTGCTTGTTCTGCAATGCTACCAGCAGTACCATACGATGCACCCATCGCCATTCCTACATCCATCATGTGTTTACCAAATCCAAGAGCCGGAACAAGGAACACAATGGAAAATGGAATAGCCGCCAGTGTAAGCTTCCATGATAGAACAAAGGCAAACACGTGGCAGAAGAAGAAGGATGACATGTAGGCCAGACAATTTGGTATCTATATTTAAGAAAAAACATAGTTATTAGTTACTACTAAAAATGGAACATGACTAATGAATAATGTCTTAAAAAGGCGTAATGGTTAGTGAAATGATGGACCTTTTCGCCGATGGTGATTTGGATAGTGTTGGAATCAGCTGAGATAGTTGAGACGACTTGGTAAGTTGTGGAGGAGCCAGCTTCTTGGGTATCGAAGAATCCAACATCTTGTTTAAGGACAGATTTAAGGTACTCTAATCTCATTCGAGAAGTCTGTCTCTCTGCGGTTCTGGCCCAACAAAGTCCTTCTGCAAACGCAAACATAATATGTAAATATTCCGGAACAAAGTGAAATTTTGTAACTAAATTAGTTATTCGGGATTGTGTAATGGGTCAAAACTGGAGCACGACAGCTAGCTAGGTTGGGTTGACCCACAAATACTTCAAACATTGTCAAGTTTTTGAACAATCATAATGTATGCGTAGATGATAAATCTATTTAGAATATTTCTTTAAATCCATGTATTAGAGGCTACTCAGTTAGGCCATTCACTTTTTTATAAAAGCATCTAGGATCATTTCTAATCGGCCTGGCCAAATTACCGTTTCTAGTTTTGCAGGTTATATTAAATCGCCTATTAAAACATCCAAACCGGCATCCGCTGATCAACCTGGTTCCCCGTTCAACCGTTGAACTGGCTGGATCAACTGGGTTCTACAACCTTTGGACAACGATTATGCCTTTCAAATTTTTGAAAAGACAAAAACACCCCTATGTTTTATAGACTAAAAAACATCTATCATTGGAAAGTTTTAAGGCCATTTTCTTCATTCACTATGTTTGTGGCAGAATTTGTCATAAACATAACCTAGTACACACTAGAAGCGTTGTTAATGGTAATATACTTTTAAGGGTTTTCCTAACCATAACCCAATGGGTGGTGGTTAGCAAAACCCTTTTTTTAATTATCACTTTAAATAAAATTTTGCGGATAAAAACTTTACTTGCATATTTTTCTCCGCTAAGAAAACATGTATACATTTGTGTGCCTTTAACGACTCTTTTTACTTAAATGACTCTATTCGTTACTTGTATTGACATTTGTGTCACTAAATGATTAGTTTCTTGGTTTGACATATTTTTGTCCTACGAGCTAATTTTATTTTATAGGTGGTTTCAAGGAAATAAGCTGAATATATTGTTTACCCTATAAATAAATAACGAATGTGTTGCATGTGATAATTATGTAGTAGCAGGTGCCGACCTAGAATTTTTAAGAGGGTGTAGCATAAAAGAATTGTTGGCCTAACTAAAGTTATACCGTAAGAAACGAAAGTAGCAAAAAATTTATTGGGGTTGCACATACCACAAAACGACAAAAATCGGGTGTAGCTCGTGTCACGCTGGACACCCATGTAGCTCTGTCCTTATGTAGTAGTTCTTTAGACAAAAACAACTTAAGATATTTTTATGCGTTGCAATTAACTTTGAACGATTTTCAACTCGTTTAAGTCGTTCATTATTTTGCTAAAAACACCTTCTTTTGACCCATATAAAAGGCAACTAATGCATATAATATTGGAAAAAAATTAAAACAAAACAAAAAAAAAAAAAAAAAAAAAAAAAAAAAAAAAAAAAAAACAAAAAAAAAAAAAAAAAAAAAAAAAAAAAAAAAAAAAAAAAAAAAAAAAAAAAAACCCAAAACGGAAGTGAACCAACTTACCAATAAAAGCAGATAGTCCAACTAATATTGCAACATAGAGCAACCTTAGGGAATACTGAAACGAAAAGAACAAATAAACATATTCAAATGCATGATTATATATTAGTGAAAACTGGTGCAAGGACAAAAAAATAAAGCTTAAAAAACACAAAGATCACCTTGTTAACAGTGGAATTAGAGATGGTGATATTAGGGTTCCCATAATCGTTAATGACATCGCTAAGAACATACATCATTAACGGAATTTGCAACCCATCTCCAATGCTTCCCAACGTCCCGAAAAACATTAGAAAGTTATCATAACCTTCGGCGTATCTAAAAATTCCATCTTTCTTATCGTTACTTGTCTCCTCCATTATTCCTATTCCAATTCTACTGAAACAAGTTATCTGATATAAACCTAATAAAGGTTCAAAGAATGAGTAGCATTAAAAATTTTGTGCATGTTAAATAAGCAAATATATCAGGTGATCATAGTGTAAATTTATAAATAAAATTATTTTAAAGCCGGCATTGTTTGTTAATAATGGAATTGGCTATTGGAATATATGATTCCGCCATTCCGGCCAAGATCGTCGATTGCTACATCTCTTTATTATTTTAATCTTTAGTGACAACTCAAGTATATATAAACTTATTCACTTGTCTTTTTATTTGAGACAAGTTAGTAGAAGTCTAACAAAGTAACAAAAGGTACGTACACAAATCACCTTTCTCATATTTGGGCTTTCAAATTTATTTTGAAATAGTATTGCCTCATTTTAACTTTTGCAAATTATTAAGCGTGTTCATCTCACATATAAATGATGGGTTCAATTATCCATCACTTTGTACCAAAGGGTTTTGGTGCCGTAGTGGTACCTCGGTTTATATAAGAAGCTCTCATGATCAAATGTTTGTGCGTTGAAATACTGCTTAAGACATGTGAAATAGATTTAAAGTGTATAGATTGTGAGATAATTAATTAGCCACTGTTCGAAAATAAATTATACATTTGCTTGTTATTACGTACTCCATAGTATTTGTAGCATTATTATAAGCTATCAATAAAATATATGTAATGGAATTTATATAGATATAAATTATATTAATCTCACCATAATAATTTGCAAATTGTTTGTAGCTTATATATGACAGAAATGAGCAAACCTTTTGTATCAATATAATCGTGATAAATGTTACATTGACCATGTCCTAGCTATTCTTTTCACCAACCCCACAAAATGTAAACATGACAAATGGCATATAACAAACACATAATAATAATTTTCTTACCGTAAATAATAGACATTATCAACTTTATATTAGGATCTCTTTGGTTAATATATGTCGTGTTGTCCTAGCTAGGGATCATTTGATTAGGTTTGTTTTGATCTTCAACTTCTTTCAATTATTGCGAAAACAGTGTTCAACAATATGATCGTTTGTAAACTTGTTTTAACACATCTTTTGTCACTAGACTCGATTCTTCTTTTGAATATGCTATATGACAATACTATTTTTATTTTATTTTTTTGAACGGCAGCTATGACAATACTATACATGTAGCTGTTTGAAAAAAAACGATATTTCAAATTCGTACAAAATAGTACTCCGTGTTATTTTTAAATAATTTGTACAAACTAGTTAACTTTACAATTTGTACGTAAATATTCGAAAAAAATTGAAACAAGAATAGGAGAAAATATATAAAAAGATTTTGGGATGAGAATATATGATGATCCTTTTATTCTCCTATCCATCATTTTCAGCATTTTCAGATGATAATAATACATGCCCATTGGTACGGCAACAACATGCACTTTGGCCGGCCGAATTGCGATTATAGTTTACACGTTCGGAAAGTAAAACAGTCACAATTTGATAGTAATAGTTGTTCAAAAGAATCTAAAATTATTGTTGGAATAACATTCAAAGAAAAAAATTTCGTTTATTTTCTAGAAGGGGCAATTTCATATCTCCCTCTTCTCAAAATCATAAATTTCATATTTACTTAAAACATGCTTTAAAAGCATTGTATATTATGCATTCAAAATTTGTAATTTAATTATATATGCTAGGAACAAACACAAGATTTGTTTAGCAAAACAAAAATTCTTAATTAGAATTTTCGTCATAGGTTTCCTTTTTCGTAAAATGGAACTTAAAATTTTTTTAACTGATTTTTCTGAATTTTTCTTCTTTTTGCGGTAAAAATTCCGAAACTATTCCGACAACTTTTCTTTTCGTTTTTCGTACATTTTCACGAAGTTGAGACTTTTACATGATTTTTCTTCGTATTACAATTATTTTAGAGAAGGGGGTAATATAGAATGAGTTTAACAATTTGGGTGAATATGCATTTTAGCAATAGTAGCAAGTTTAAATGATTGGTCACTAAATATTATTTCTTTTTCAAGTTTATAAGTAATGTTTTTGTTTGCAACTGGTGTACGCTAATGCATCATGCATGTAATGTACGTCAAAACATTTTCATGATGTTTCAAGTTGGGCTTTTCCAAATTAACGTACCCAACTACAAAATGTCTTACATGTTGTTATTTCAAGTTGGGCAAAATAGTACTCGGGCTCTAGCCAGGAGATTATGTTTGGGTTCCACTATATGTCCACCAGGTAGAAAACTTATTAATTGGCATTATTTTACCTTTCAAATATATGTTCACTTTTATATTTCGTAATAGTATAAAAAGTGGAAACACTATTATTACGCATGGATAAAATGTCATATTAACCTTTGAAAACCATTTTGATTATTTGAAACATAGAAGTTGTCACTTATTTTGAGACAAATCAAACAAAAATGCGAGCATATAAGTTGGGACGGAAGGAATAACTTAGTAACTCACATTTGCTTATAAAATTTGTGGGGTGTTTAGTTTGATTATATGGTGGTACTAAAATGGGTGTGGACGTGTGGTATGAGAGACCGAAATCTCATTCGTTTTCTTTGCTTCCGTTTCTACGTTATGTTGTCTGAGTTATAAGTCGAGCGTCGTGATTGAAACCGGGACCATGGATCTGTAGTAAAATGGTGTCCACGAATGAGATGAGATGATGGTGGGTCTTAGTCGGGTTCAGAGAAGCAAATAATAAAAGAGAGACACATTCCATGTGAGAATTATGTTAGTAAATAACATAACTTAACTTTACGTATATGCAAAGCTAACACCAAACAACGCCCTTTCATCTTACTTTTCTTTTTTTCTTCTAGTATAGCATCCAAATGATGTGACATTTCAAACCAATGTCTTCAAATGTACTATTAAAGAAACTATAGTCAAATCAATTTACAACAACTACAATAGTGGCACATCTTAATATTATTCTAAAATAGATTTTTCCTCCTTAATTACCCTTCATTTTCAATGCTAATGATTTAGAAGACGGCAACAATGACCACGAGACTCGTGAAGATGAAATCCGATTGTGTTTATAATAAGATGTGCCTTAAGAAAAAGTCGTTACGGCCTCCACCATAGGCCTCTGATTTTTTAAGGTCTTCGATTTCTAAGCATAAACTGTCTAGCTATATCGAGTTTTAGACCTATTATTTTATAATCTTCTGGCTTTCTGTAATTGGCTGAATTAGATAATACAAGTCGTAAATATCTCCATAGGGCTAATGTATTTTTGAAATTAAATGTAGGAATCTCTTATATATAATAAAACAAAACCCCTAGTGGGTACTTTGTCATTTTGAAAAAAAAGAATATTTCCTTATTAGGCAAAATTTTAATTATTATTTAATTTATAAGTTTTTAAATTCGTTTTGTTGATATACTATACAAGTAGAAGATAAATACAAAAAATATAGATAAGATTTAAATGATTATCTTTAATTATAAAAAACTACAATTAAAAATCATAAATCAAACAAAATAAAAATTAAATTATTAGTTTTTTAATAAATAAAAATATATCATTCAAAAAATTTTAAAAAAAACCCGCGCGTGCGCGGGCATTATAACTAGTTGATATAAACAACAAAAAAAGAAAATGCTACAATTAGGGCTCTCAAACAAAATTATCCGAATATCCGAAAATTTGAATTTTTTTTTAAATAATCAGATTTTCAAATTATTAGTTTCGGAACTCATATATAAAGATTTTGAAAATTCATATTTGGATACCAAATTTTTGGATATTTGAATATATAAAACTGTTATCCGAAATTTCAGATACCAAATTTAAACAGCTTGGTTGCATTAACGTGTTTAATATAAAAACCGTCAATAATACAAATAATAGCGATAAGTCTTTCTTCATTTTATAAGGTTTCATGGTGTAAATTTAGTAACTTTTTTTTAGAGAGTTGCAAAAATCGTCCCTAAAGTTTGGCCAAATTGCACGTTTCATCTCGAATGTTTGGAAAGTGCAAGGATCGTCCCTGTGGAGAAAACTTTGATGCAAATATCGTCCCTACAGGGACGATACTTGCACCAAAGGTTTCCCCAAAAAGGACGATACTTGCATCAAAGTTTTCTCCACAGGGACGGTCCTTGCACTTTCCAAACATCCGGGACGAAACGTGCAATTTGCCCAAACTTTAAAGATGATTTTTGCAATTCTCTCTTTTTTTTAAGTTAATAACAAATAATTTTAACAAAAAATATCTTATTCTAATGTTTCCCTTTTGGCCTCCATGAGACATGAGACGGTCCTGATTATAACCGAGTTTTTTTGTAAATTATGAAATTCTACTCGTAAATGGCATTCTTTAATGATTATAACGAGTATAGTTATAATGTTTTGTAAAGAATTAGCTGCGAATTAAAATGTTGGTTTGAGCAACTAAAGTGATACGTTATGCTAATGTCTAGGTGGCCGCAAAATAAGGTTAAGAGAAAGGGTTTCCGGCCCATAAGTGATCCTCACCGACTTGTCTCACAGTCAATATTACAAGGTGAATCACATAACACAATAATTGAAGCAACCACATGACATACTTTCGACAAAAAGGACTTAAAATTTGATAATATAACCCCCTTTTCAAACTATTATCAATCTTCATGGCACTAGGAAACTTTTGAGTCTAAGGCAGTAAGGCCTAGAGGTGGCAAAACGGACCGGTCGGGTGGGCTCGGGGCCATGGGCTATACGGGCACTCGCTTAAACGGGAACGGGCCAAATAGGCTCATGTTATACGAATCGTTTTAGAAAAGACCCAAAACGATGAAAACAAATCCCCAAACGTAACACCTTGTTTATATTAAATAACTAAATATATAATATTTATAAATTTCTCTTTAAAAACAATTTTCATGTTCTCTAATTGAGAGAAAACATGTGTCCGTTAATGCCTATTTAACTTTTAAATGGGTTATACATGCCCATTTCAAAAAAGAAAGTGGGCCAAATATGCTCAAATCTTTTACAAATACGCCATAGAAGCCATTTTGTTATTTTAATTTGGTCACTATTGCCACCTCTACCAATGCTCATATGCTAAAAAACGAACCAACAATATCAATTATAACAAAAATAACCACCGTATAAATATCTCCCAAATACCCGTTATGCAACATAATGCAACCTTGATACTAAGCATCCCTAATGCACCAAAACCCATCCAAATAATCATATGCTAAACACCCTTTATGTACCGAACCCAACCATATTCAACAACATACACTATAGCAAGATCATAAAAGCCATTCAACGATTAGCAAATTTCCTACTAACCTGAGGTAACACATAACCAATTGTTACTTTTTCTTTTCTAGATGAAACTCGTAGTTCATTCGGTCCTAATTTATGAGATAATTTGTTGATATCTTATAGCCTTTTGTTAATTTTTTTGAATCGACGACCTGTTTTTCTACGGAACGAGAACTTTCTCCAAAGACATTCTTTATTAACCTTATGCTTCTAAACTTCTTCTAAGAGACATTCCGCTTCACTAACCACCTTCTGCAGCTGTTTCACCCATACCCAGACTGTCGCTGGACCGTTTTGTCCATTAGCATCGGATAACCTCGCTTGAACCATCTCCAAGTTGGCAAGAAGGATACTCAGATCGTCCTTGAAACCCCAAGCAATGGCAATTTCCTTACCAATTAACAAACATGCCATGATCATTACAGGTGCAAGTAATGCTGTCTCCATTCAGTATAAGGTTTAAGAGCTGTGTGTTGGTATCAATGCGATGACAACTGTAGAATTGGTATCAACAAGAAGAAAACTACGTGAAGAAGATGATGTAGACTATTGTTATGAAAACTAAATGCAGTGATCAAGAAGATGATGTGGTGTGGACGAATGTTAGGGTGAAGATGAAATACGATAATAACAAGAGGTGTTTTAAGAGAAAAGTCATTACAGCCTCCACTTTAGACCTCTGATTTTTTTAAGGTCTTCAATTTCTAATCATCGTCTGTCTAGCTATATCAAGTTTTAAACCTACTATTTTTTAAGTCTCCGAATTTCTATAATTGCCTGAATTAGATAATACAAGTCGTAAATATCTCCATAAGGCTAATGTATTTGAAATTAAAAATGTAAGATTTTTTTTTAACAGCAAAACAAAGCAATTAGAATTAAAAAAACACTAGCAAGCCGCTAAAAATGTAGGAATTGATATACATGACATAAAAGGAAAATGTTACAATTAGGGCCGTTAAACAAGGATATCCGAAAATTTGATCTAAAATTTTATATAATTCATTAGATTATCAGTTTCAGAACTCATATATAAAGATTTTGAATATTTAGATATTTGGATACCAATTTTTGAATATTCAAATATATAAAACTGACATATGAAATTTTGAATATTCGACTCTAGAGTCGTGTCGATTTGAAACAACGTTTTTAGTTTTAAAAACGTGGCCTTAGCATAATAGTAGAGTGATAATTGTGGTTAATCCACCAACCAAACATGTTTCCAAAAAATCTTCTAAAGTCTGAATAATTTGTTTAAATTTTGAAAGTTGAAGGATGTAGTGTGTAATATTTAAGATCTCACGTATGAAATAATATATTGCGTTTGTTTTAAAACTGTCATCCGAAATTTTGGATACCCAAATTTAAATAGCCTAGCTGCATTAATATGTCTAATATGAAAAGCGTCAACAATACAAATAATAGGGATAAGTCTTTGATCATTTTACAAGGTTTCATGGTGTAAATTGAGTAATTTGTGTTATGATTAATTGTTGCCAAGGTGCTTTAACTTTTTTAAGTTAAAAGCAAATAAGTTTAGCAAACAATGTCTTATTTTAAGTTTCCTTTTCGGCCTCCAAGAGACTTGAGATGGTCCTTATTATAACCGGATTTTTTATTTTATTATTATTATTATTATTATTATTATTATTATTATTATTATTTAGATTATGAAATTCTACTCGTAAATGACATTCTTTCATGATTATAAAGAGTAGTTATAATGTTTTGTAAAGAATTAGCTGCTAATTAAGATGTCAGTTTGAGCAACTAAAGCAATATGTGATGCTAATGTCTAGGTGGCCGCAAAACAAGGTTAAGAGAAAGGGTCACCGACCCACTGGTGGTCCTCACCGATTCGTCTCACAGTCAACATTACGAGGTGAATCATGTAACACAATAATTGAAGCAACTGCATGACATGCTTTTGACAAAAAAGAACTTAAAACTTGAGAATTTAACCCCCTTTAGTTATGAGCCGTAAGCTTGTTCTTAGTTCTTTTTCAATGTCAAATAATACCTTAATGAACACACACACACATTTAAATATACATAATGAGGTTGAGGAGTTAGCATCTTGAAAATGAAAACTGGTGTAAAAAAAGGAATAAAAAAAATGCTTCCTTTGGAACCATAATAACCTAAACCTAAAGCAAGTTTAGGTAAGAGATGGCAAAGCCTCAACTGATGGAGCCTTCTCACCTTGTACTTAGCCAATTTATTCATATTTCATTTCATAAAAATATCACCAACACTTTTTATAGCTATATGCACATATTCGAAAACTGAAAAGACGATCAACTGCTAGTGGTGAAAATGCAGTTGCAAATATCTCCAAGTTTACGACATGTGACTGTGCTGCCTGGCAAAGGAGTTAAAGAGTTCATAAAAGTGAAGGTTGGATCAAGAAGGCTGTCTTATAGGATGGTGTTATATTCACTTTTGCTCTTTACTTTTCTTCTTCGGTTTGTGTTTGTGTTAACGGCTGTCGAAACAATAGATGGTCAAACCAAATGCTCCACTATCGGTACGCAAATTTCCCTTTCTCCTTTCTCTTTACATTCATATGCAAGTTTGAGTCTTACGTTTGTATATTGATCAAGAAATTACATGAGTATATGCATAGATAGTTAGAATGTGGTTCATATAACGAGTAATATGACAAATACTAGGTTACTACGTTTTCTTGATCATTATTCATTACTATTATTAGAGAAGATAGCTACAACGAAACTTCATAAAAGAAAAATCTAATAACATAATCAGAATATTTTTAAGATAAACTGTTTATTCCATAAATAGTAAAGAAATGGAACTAATTAAAAAAAAATCCACCTGAATTAAATTGATGGACCAACTAATTGGGATGGTTAAAACTCAATAGATTGCTCAAATGTCACCAATCAACAATGACATACCAAACACTATTTTATAATCTTTTAAAAAAATAATAAAAAATAATAAGAAATGAAATTTCAACAATTTTTACACATGTTTACAAACCTACTCACCTAATGTAAAAAATCCAACTGTTGTCAATGATTAGGTGCATCGATTATTTTCATGCTATTTTCTTCTCATATGTGTAACTTTATAACATATAAATGTGTATGTCCCAATGGCAGGTTGTCTACGGAATAAGCTAGGACCAAGCATGTTGGGTAAAAACCTTCAATCAACTGTAATTTTCTAAACTTGTTTGTCAAAATATTCACTTAAGCAGACACTTACTCGGAATTGATTCTGGATTATCTTATACGGATTCGACTAGCCTCTTAACACGATGATATTTTGGTTTCTGCAAGGTCCCAGAAGTAATATACAAAGTCTTAGAGGACCCCTCTAGTGACTATGACATACCGGGAGGGTCTGACGCTGACATTCCTCAAACTTTGGAAGATTTTGTTTCTAGTTTGAAAGGCGGTGATAGACCAGATGCAAAGACTTTTGCTATCAAGCTCAAATCTATGGTAATATAGTTAACTAATAACGGATCAAATGGTTTAACGAGTCAGAAGTTATTTAAACTTATCAAATGGTTCAACTTGTTTCAACCCATTACCCAACCCGCTCATCTTGCCACATCTACTAACCATTGCTTCATTTCTATTTTCCAGGTGACTTTACTTGAACAAAGAACTAGAAAAGCCAAGATTCAAGAATATCTATACCGCCACGTGGCATCCAGCAGCATACCCAAACAACTTCACTGTCTTGCTCTCCGGTTAGCCAACGAGCACGCCACCAATGCCAACGCGCGTCTCCAACTCCCATCACCTGAACTTGTGCCTACACTCGTTGATAACGCATACTTCCACTTTGTTCTTGCATCAGACAACATTCTTGCAGCCTCAGTTGTAGCAACGTCTCTTGTTTACAACTCCTTACGTCCCAATATGGTTGTTATTCATATAATAACTGATAGAAAAACTTACTCACCGATGCAAGCATGGTTCTCTTTGCATCCTTTAACACCTGCGATTATTGAGGTTAAGGCGTTGCATCATTTTGATTGGTTTGCAAAGGGAAAGGTCCCAGTTTTGGAGGCGATGGAGAAAGATCAGAAGGCGAGGGCTCAGTTTAGAGGAGGGTCATCAGCTATTGTCGCTAATAATACAGAAAAGCCCTATGTTATTGCCGCAAAGTTGCAAGCTATGAGTCCTAAGTATAACTCGCTCATGAATCATGTTCGAATTTATCTCCCTGAGGTAAAACTTGTAGCACCATTCTGCCAAATCCCTCTTTCAAGATTATCTTTTTTATCAGGCTATAATGACGAACAGTAGAGGGATCCATTTTGACACGTTTACTTATGAATGGGTCGATCTGGGTGTTTTATATCAAACTGGTCAATTCATGAAAAGTAGCTAAAAAGGTTCAGTGTCAGTCTAACGGGTCAAACGTTTTGACCATTGCCCAACCCGCCCATGTTGCCATCTCTACTAAAAACTATCCAACCCCCACATTATTAATGTATTTTCTTTGAAGTTTTATCACTCATTTGATGCTTGTTTCTACAGATGTTTCCAAGTCTAAACAAGGTAGTCTTCCTAGACGATGACCTTGTGGTTCAAAGTGATCTTTCACCTCTATGGGACATCGATATGAACGGAAAAGTAAATGGAGCAGTTGAAACATGTAAAGGAGGTGATAAATTTGTGATGTCGAAGCGATTCAAAAGCTACTTGAACTTTTCTCATCCATTAATATCAAAAAATTTCGATGCAAATGAATGTGCTTGGGCGTATGGCATGAATGTATTTGACCTTGAAGCTTGGCGAAATACCAATATAAGTCAGAATTATCATTACTGGCTTGAAGAGGTAAGTGATTCGGATATAAATAGGGTTAGCAGTGGTTTAATCCTTAAACTTTGATCCATTTTTTGGCATAATTTTTTTTTTACTCCAAAACTAATTACTTTTTACTTATTGCAAGTTCAATCAGTCATTCATCAGCGAGTTGACATTTAATTATTTCATTTTGCTATCATAAGCATCATCATTAACTTTCCATATTTAGACTATATACGCTTAAATGCCACCAAAAAAATGTTATGGGATAAACAACGTGAACTAGAAGAAGTTTAAAAAATAAACAATGCCAAAAGAAGTTTGAGAAGTTAAACCATTATTAACTCAAATATTACTAAAAGAGAAAAAATATCACTCTAATAACTTGTTTTTTTGTGCAGAACTTGAAATCGGATCTAAGTCTATGGCAACTGGGAACATTACCTCCTGGTTTAATAGCATTTCATGGGTATGTCCATACCATCGATCCTTTCTGGCATATGTTAGGCCTTGGGTATCAAGAGAATACAAGCATAGCAGATGCTGAAAGTGCCGCTGTTATCCATTTTAATGGCCGAGCTAAACCATGGTTAGATATTGCATTTCCAGAGCTTCGGGCACTATGGACAAAGTATATCGACTTTTCCGATAAGTTCATTAAGTCCTGCCACATTAGAGAGTCTTAGAAAGGGCAAAAAAAGATTATGTGGCAATACTTCATGTATATGAGAAACAGAGAGAGACAAAGAGAAGGGTTTTGTTGTTCATAAATTTTCGTTCTATGATTTGAGATACAAGATGGAAGTTAGAATTGTCATCTATGATCTACTTCCTTGCTTGTAGTCCCTTATTTTTTGGTGTATTGTATACCATGAAATCAGATGAGGAAACAAATGTGAGATGTAAAGTGACAATTTTTCTCTTCTTGCTTACCCAATATTTTTTTCCCGTTATCAAAAGCAATCAAATAATTTGTATATCCATCATTTCCTCTTAATATTATGAAATAAACACAGTATGTGATGATACAATTTCTTGCTAAACGAAAAGATAACATGTTATAGGGAGGGTATATTGTTGCAAAATACTCATAAGAGAAACTAAACTTCCATAACTTTTATGAAGTTCTAAAACTTGCATTTTGAAGCATGTCACTATGAGGGTGTTTGGTACTTTGTTGATAGTAATTATCTTATAAGTGTCTTAGATAATCATTTTCTAGTATCTGAGTACAGCGAAAATGATTCAATTTCTATTGTTTTGGTATAAGTGGTGTTTGGGATAGCTTATTTAAACTTATCTGCTTTCCAACTGCTTATTCAAAACAGCCTATTTCACTCACCTATAATTTAGATAAGAAGCTTGGATAAACAATACTATACACCATTAAACCAACCTCAAACAGCTTGTTTGTTGTATAAAAATGCAATAAGCGTTCCCAATCACCCCCATAGTGAAACTGGTTCGGTTTTTCTAACTATTCACCTCTTTATAATAGAAGTTACCACAAAAATGATTATGTTTATCCGACTAGTTAGATTAAGCATGTACATCCTTAAATCATCAAAACTTTGCCTAGCACTAAAAGAGAAACAAATATAAACAACAAAAGGACCACTATCTGATTATCTTATTCTAAGTACTAGTTATAATGCCCGCGCACGCGCGGGTTTTTTTTTAAAATTTTTTTGAATGATATATTTTTATGTATTAAAAAAAAACAAATAATTTAATATTTGTTTTGTTTGATTTATGATTTTTAATTATATTTGTTTATTATTAAAGATAATCATTTAAAAAGTTTATTCTATTGATAGTTGCATCTTATCTATAATTTTTTGTATTTATCTTCTACTTGTGTAGTATATCAACAAAAGGATATAAATATTACTAAATTAGGGAAGGTTTAGTTTTTTTGAAATGAAAAAGTCCCCACTTGGGGTTTTGTTGTATTATATAAAAGATTCCATATCATATTTATGTTCAAAAGGCAATGTCAAGCACCCCAACTTACCGTCAATAATATTAGCACTACAATATTGCTTCTCATTGCAAGCCATAAACTTAAATAACGCACAAAACATGGAACAAAACTTTGATCTTTATTCAAACTTACTTTTTTCCAGTTACATTAGAAACCAATCCTTTCAAAAACTTCGCAGACTTAGTAATCGGGGAATTAATCGCCATCAAATTATACAACACATTCTCAACTTCACCAATCGACGGCCTAGTCTTAAACCTCGACACCACTTTCAACTCCCCTTCTTCTTCAACCAGCACACTCCATCGCTCCCCACTCAAAACACCGTCCCTTACACACTTAAAAACCACCCCATTCCTCTTACTCAACAACCCTTTAACCTCCAATCCCATAAACGAATAAATCACCTCAAACGACCCCAAAAACTCCTTAAACTCACCCATACTCTCCTCTTCCTCATCATAACCCCATCTCGGATTAAACATCAAAACCGGCTTCGGATACACACTCTCACTCACACTCTCCATCACTCCCACTTGCGCAACTTCCGGAGTCAAAAACACCACAAAATCACAACCACTCAAAACCCGCCTAACCCCGTCTCCCATATTCACCAATTCACTAATCCCAACATGTTCAACTGACCCAGATCCCAAAACCACTTTTTTATCAGGCCAAACTATCAAAACCTTAACTTTATCCCCTTTTGACCCTTTTTTCTTAATGGGCATTTCATCAAACACTTGGTGTGCAAGCTCTGATAAAGCCTCAGCCGAGTCATCAATAACGGGTATTTCGACGCGAAACCTGGGTTGTTTAAGTTTCTTTAACTTGCCAGTGAGTTTAAGGTTGTTGATGGGTTTTTCTAAAGTGGTTGAAATGCAGGTTTTTGCTTGGTTTATGGCTTCTTGTTTTGATTTTGGTGGTAATGAGAGATTAATGCTACATTTGATTATTGGTTTTGATAATTTGATGTTTGGATTGAATTGGGGTTTGTTTGGATTGGGTTTTAAGGGGATGTTTGGGAGTAAAGATGTCATTTTTTTTAATGGTTTTGAAATGTGAAGATTTGGATATGTAGAAATGAGTGTGTGGGGAATAACAGCCACACAAAAGTTGGTTACTTTTTGGCGGGTGATTTACATTTGATTTATCATGTTTTTAGGATGATTTGGATTTTAACTTAAGGAATTTAGTTAAGCCGTGAACATCTGAGAGAAAACTCGACTTTTTCTAAATACACTAGACAACGGGTTTTATGTTTACCGTTTAAGTAACATTTCAAAAAATATCAAATAATGACATAATGCTAACACAAAGACTGAATCTGGGCTAAAGGAGATTGTCTGCAAACAAAGTAACGAGCCACGGGTCTTTAAGCATATACTACCACATTTGAACATACTAAAGGATCATCCGGCAACCCTGATAAACCAACATTTCTTTGAATATCCCATTAAACTTGCCTACCACTTGTCGGTCTTCTTAAATTTGAAAGAGTCAAAGTTAGACAAACAGCAGAAAAACTATCTCAAAAATCGATTTGCTTTTTATCGTGGTTGAAATCAGATTGTTAAGTCCTTGTACACTCTCCTAATCTTGTTAAACATTTTCTTAATACATTGACAGTATCTAATTATCTATCTTAAAGCGATACATACAATTCACTATTCTAAAAATCAAGATGTTTGGGTTAACGTCTTATTAAAAGATGTAGCCCATTATGACCTTTATCGGGCTTCTCCCAAAATTTATTATTCCCAAAATAGACCTGACTAATCGACCGCGTGATTTCATTAATATTTTGTCACGTATCTCCTTTTTTGTTTTAAAAGTACTAGTGGTTAGTGGGATGTTTTTTTTGCCACTGACGGCTATTGCCACGAGGAGATCCAAAAGCATTAGCAAAAGATATGAGATCTTCCACGTGATCGGTCTCAAAGCCAGCAACTAAAGCCCGACATAGAGATCATAGGACATTGCTTGCTCTCTTTGAAGCACTTCCTTTATACTATCTAGAACATGTTGTAGGCGATTCCAATCCATTGCAAGCATAATGAATAAGCAAACAAAGATAGCTTTGTGTACTTTCTCTCGTCCAAAAAGGTATACATTTGACTTTTCAGGTCAAACGGGTCTTTGTAGTCATCAAAGAGTATTGAATTAGACAAAACACGAGTATGCTTTATTGCTTTCTTGGAATCATCTTCATGACAACATAAGTTAAGATATACGAGTGTTTGGATAACACATTTTCTGTTGCTTATAAATGTATATCATGCTAGTATTTGCATCTATTTAATAGAATGAGTATGAGAAAACGTATGTTTAATTACTTATTTCGCGATTCTGTTTTTGTTTCGTAAAATAGCCATAATGTACTAGTTGTCGAAATCTAAAAAACATGTTTTGTGTTTATTTCATAACCTCTCATACATATGTTAAATATCAAAATCATAACTTATATTTACAGAAATGAAAATCTTTCTGTCAACACAAAGAAGTCGATTTATTCAATGTTTTTGCAAGCTATATCCCACATCGCAAATTAATGGAAAGCAATGTGTGTTTATATACAAAAGTTTTGTTTTTCAAACTTGAATGGTTGACAAGTGATGTGGTGTACATATGCAACTATTGTCGCCGTAATTTTTTTTATTTTTTTTTAACGGCGGTTTATTTTTTATTTTTTTTTAACGGTGGCTTTATATGAAAAAACTAGCAAAAGCCAGAACAAATTACAAGATAGCTATAGTTGCTAAAGGAGTAAAGGGTTTTTCAACCAACCTACCCAACTAAGTTTGAGCTTAGGATTTCTAGAAGAAATTCATAAAAATGATTGCGAAACAATATTATCCCAAAGCACCGCTTTCTTGGGAGGAGAATTAGAGAAAACTAATCTATTGCGGAAATTCCAAATAGACCATAAAAGAGCCCCTCCCACTCCATTGAGGAACAACCGAGCTTTACTAGAGAGGGATGAAGAATCTAACCACGTGATCCACTCTGAAATGTTCTCGCAAAAAGGAATATCAAGCTCCCACCTTCTAGTCAACAAAGCTCACAAATCTTTAGCCATATCACAACTATAAAAGGTATGATTGACCGTTTCGACGTCTTCATGACAAGTGGGACAAAGAAGCGAATCAACTTTAATACCTTAGTTCCCCATTTTTTGACACCAAATAATTATTGTGTTGTAACTTTTGACAGAAAATAACCTTTGCAAGCTATGTCCCCATCGTAAATAAATGGAAAGAAATGTGTGCTTATATACAAAAGGTTTCTTGTTTAAATTTGAATGGGTGACAAGTGATATGGTGCAATATGCAACTATTGTCGCAATATCCTTTGACACCAAATAATTATTGTGTTGTAACTTTTGACACGAAATAACCTTTGGAAGCTATGTCCCACATCGTAAATAAATGGAAAGAAATGTGTGCTTATATACAAAAGGTTTCTTGTTTAAAATTGAATGGGTGACAAGTGATATGGTGTAATATGCAACTATTGTCACAATATTCTTTGTTCCTGTTTTTTGACACCAAATAATTATTGTGTTGTAATTTTTGTATTTCACATGATTTAGTGACTTTGATCCGGCAGATGAAAATGTAGATTTTGATTTGGAAGAGGGCAGTAATAAATTTTAGATACACTGATGGGTATAAATCGGTACTCCTTATGAAACTTCTAATATATTGGATTTTTGTAAGACTTTGTAGGTATAAACATATGTAGTATTAGTTTGAGATGAAATTCACGAACTTGATTTTTAACATGATAATGCAAGGTTTTCAAGATCGGTTCAATAACGGCTACTATACTTTCGTAGCTTAAACGAGGAGATTGAAAAGCATTAGCAGAAGATATGAGATCTTCCAGGTGATCGGTCTCAAAGCCAACAACTAAAGGCCGACATGGCGACATAGACAATTGCTTGCTCTCTTTGAAGCACTTCCTTTATAGTATCTAGAACACATTCTACGCGATTCTTATCCATTGCAAGCACAGTAAATAAGCAAACAAAGATAGCTTTTGTATATACTTTCTCTCATCATGAACCTCTCCCTCCCTTTGGCGATTTTTGGCGATTCCCTAAACACTAAATCAAAGAATCGATCTTAAACATTCCTTCACAAGTCTTTGATTATATCTTAATCTGAGGTTTAATCTAATCTTGTCTATAGTCTGTTTTCTATCGATCTTCTTAGTTTTAGGGTTTCTTATTAATCGCTTTTTAGGGTTGTTTGTGTCGGACTAATTCAATTCAATTATTATCATTAACCGACTCGATCAATCTTTCATTATCATGTGATCACTGTTGTGCGCTCATGGCTTATAAACCCTAGTTGTTAACTAGGGTTTTTACTTGTTTGTATTGAAGACGATTTCTTCTTGCTCTACTGGATACGATTGATTTTCTTAGGGTTTTCTGATCTTTGTGATGTCAATGATGGGAGAGGAGGATAATACTATGGAAAAGTTGGGTAATGTTGATGCTGTTAATGTTGATGCTAATGTTGATGAACTTAGTGCTTCTGAACTTTTAAGATCGGTTGAAGCGACGAACTCATTGCCATTTGTGACTATGAGGAAGCATAAGAAATCTAATAAGGGTCACAATCGGGCTGATGTTGATGGTCACTCTACCAATGTGTCGAGTGGGGATGATGTGTTGATAGGGGATGATGTTCCTGGAGCTACTCAAGCTACTAATGAATATGTGGGTAATGCGGATGTTAGTGGTCCAACTTATCATGATTTTCTTCTTGGTGTGTTTGGGATCTCGCTTAAATCAGTTTCGGATATCAATTTATTCGTTAATGATCTTGAAGCGGGGAAATATACGGTATGGCCTACTTTGGATTTTCAAACTCAATCACAGGTGCAAGAGGCTGTTGTTGGTTTAGGTAAGGCGCTTGTGCTTGACATGCAGGCTAATGCTCCGTCGGTTGTTGAGGCTGTATGTGAAGGAGTTAACGTGTCTATTCCTCGTAGAGTAGTCGAAAAGGTTAGTGCACGTCTTGAACACACTCTTTATGGCTATTTTATCGGTAATAGAATGGCGTTTCCTGTGGTCGATTATTATGCTAAAACTAACTGGGCTAAGTATGGGTTGAAGAAGACCATGATGAATGCAAAAGGTTTTTTCTTCTTTAGTTTTGATACTAAGGCTGGATTAGAAGCTGTCTTGGAGGAAGGACCTTGGATGATTCGTAAATCCCCGATCATTCTCAAGAAATGGTCAATTGATACTATATTATGTAAAGAAGAGCTTACGCGTATTCCAATATGGGTTAAGTTACATGATGTGCCTCTTCAAGTCTTTGAAGATGATGGTATTAACTTGATTGCTTCATTTATTGGCAAACCTATTATGTTTGATTCTTATACTAGCTCTATGTGTAAGGAATCGTGGGGTCGAAGTAGTTTTGCTCGTTGTTTAATTGAAGTGGGTTCAGAGGATGAGTTGGTTGATACTATCTCTATTGGTGTTCCGGCTCTTACAGGTGATGGATTCTCCAAAGTGTTCATTCGGGTTGAGTATGAGTGGAGGCCTCCTAGATGCACTACATGTAAGATTTTTGGTCACACTCATGACATTTGTTCTAAAAATGTGAATACTCCTCTTGTTGCTACTACTGTCACTGTGGATACTACAGTTACTATGCCTTCTAAGGATGGTTTTCAGAAGGTGAGTCGTAAGAAGAAAAAAGGTAAGGCTAAAGCTGGTTCTGGGGGTCAGTTTGGTACCTCTGTCAAACAGACGGTCCGGTATGAACCCAAGAAGACTACTAGTGATCCTAAAAATGGAGTGTCGCGTAATGTGCCTACATCGTCATCTACGTTGAAGTCAAAAGGGCCTGAAGTTTCTACATCAAATCCCTATGCTGCTTTAGCTACAGAAGATGATGGTGATGATGAGTGTGTTGAAAACAGGTTTAATGAATCGGCTAACTTATTTGATAAGGGTGGAAGTTCATCTTTCACCCATGCTGCTGGTTAGATTGGTTTATTTTTATGTTTTCTAGTTTCTTTTGATTCTAGAGTTGTTATGAGCTTTTGGCATGTCTTAAGCTCTAGGGTAGTTGTTTATCAAGCTGTTATAGCTTGAGGTTAATGTGGTATTTCAGCCACATTCCATTTGTACTTAAAACGTTTTGGTCTTAATATATTTACCAGGGTACAGGATTACTCCCCTTTACCCCCTATACTTTCTCTCATCCAAAAAGGTATACGTCTGACTTTTTAGGTCAAACGAGTCTTTTTGGTCATCAAAGAGTATTGAATTAGCCTAAACATGAGTAGGCTTTATTGCTTTGCTTGGAATCATCTTCATGAACAACATCACTTGTGTTACGTTCATTCTAAAATGTATCATAAGTTAAAATATAGGAGCGTTTGGATAGCACATTTTCTACTACTTATAAAATGAATGAGAAGTGATTTTGAGATCTAAAATTCATTACTCTAAATTTGTGTGGCGGTAAGTTATTGGTTGCACCAACATGATCCGTTTCTTCACAACTCAAAAAGCTAATGACACATAAGTTAGGCATAAAATTAGTCATGAGTTTTATTTCTCTCAATATTTTTGCAAAATGAATATCATGTTGCTACTTGCATACTATTTTAATAGCATGAGTATAAGAAAACGCATGTCGCGATTTTGTTCTTGGTTTGTAAAATAGCCCTAACATAGTAGTTGTCAAAATCTATAAAACATGTTTTGTATTTATTTCATAACCTTTCATACGTATGTTAAATATCAAAGTCATAAACTATATTAACAAAAATGAAAATGTTTCCTTCAACACACTAGAATTCGATAGATTCAATGTTTTGGCAAGCTATATCCCACATTGCAAATACATGGAAAGAAATGTGTGTTTATATACAAAAGGTTTCTTATTTAAACTTGAATGGGTCACAAGTTTGTTTAGTGCACGAGTGCATTAACAGCTTGTTGCTCCATTTTTTGACACCATATAATTATTGTGTTGTAATTTTTGTATTTCATATGATTTACTGACTTTGATCCGGCAGATGAAAGGTAGATTTTTGTATCTGTTTTGATTTATTAAGACTAAAATTTAACATTTTCTTAAGCTTCGATCTTCAAAGTTAATTAGCTAAACCATTTTACACTTGCCTTTTTAACTGCTTTGAATGGGATTTGCATCACATGACCAACCCTCGTCCCACCATTCTTCACATCTATAATATATTGTACCTTCCAAAAAACTGAAAACCAAAATCATTCAAGTCGATGTCATCACAAGAGATCACGAAACTATCTACCATGGAACATACTACAATTTAGTGTTAGCCCGACTAGGCGCTTCTCATGCTGATCAAAACAACCAACAAACTGAAAACCGAAAGCATTCAAGTGGATGTCATCACAATAGGCTGCGAACTATCAAAAACAAAACACACACAATTTTTGTGTTGGTCCGACTAGTCGCTTTTCATGATACTGTGTTCAAATGTTTAAGCGGGTTTGACCATATTAACAACTTGAATCTAACAATTAACCTTTTGAAGTTTACAAACTAGTTGTATTTGTTGGAACCTGATTTGACTAATATTGTATCTTCCGGCAAAAAAGATTTGTTTCGGATGGCCTGGTCTCTTCATGAAGCACAAAAGTAGCCTCTGCAACAAGTATTTGATCATATATGTCTTACAAGATGTAAATAGGATGTCCGGTTCGATGCCCAGTTTGGTTTCACAGAAACTAAACTAACTAAGAGAGCATAAAAATTCGTGATCACCTAGATCTGCGGGTAGATGATGGATTATATAATTTTAGGACATCAATGAAGAAAACAGTAATAGGGTGGAAAAACTGCATTGCATCAACCTGAACGTCCATACAAAATTTAACAAAAATAGAGTGGAGCACAGGAGCACCTATGTCCGATAATATCATTAAACTAGAAAAGAATGTTTGGAATGATAGTTCATACAAGCAGAATTGTGACACCCCAACCCGACAAGGGCTAAGATATCACATTTATGGTGTCAGACAGAACGTACACAAGCATAAGACTTTAATAATACAAACAGATACAAAGGTTACAAATGAATTCTAAGGCAAAGAATTACAAAGACAAAAACTAAGGTACAAAGTATCTAATACAAAATGTCTTCAAACCAGTTCTAATTCATGGTAGCTATCAAAGGTATAATCTTCTCTAAAAGCTCCTACTTGCACTCTTCACCAAAAACCCAGCTTCCTTCTAAAACCTGCCGCGGTATAAGAAATGCGGCTGAGCTTAAAAAGCTCAGTGAACAGATATAACAACAAAGTAATATGAAAGAGAAATAAGAAACAGAATATATGTTGCGTTGGGGAACTCAAAGGTATAATATCAATATAAGGTAAAGGTAACATTAAAGGTAAAGGTTAAGATTGTATCAGTATTCTACCACGAGCCAAACAAATCAAAGCAAATCAAAGTCTTCAGCATAGTAACCATGTATTCAAAGGGGAGACCTCATAATACCAAATGTAGTAGGAGGGAAGTCCTTAAGTAACCAAATTGGAGTAGCGAGCTCCCAAATATTGTGAAAGGCATGTATTGCACACAAAACCAGACACCAAACCAAATGTAGTAGCAAATCAAATCAAAGCAAATCTAGGATGCATCCATACGCCGCTACCCAAACCAAATGCAGATCAAACAAAGGGACGGTGTGGAACATCACTCGACCACACTGGAGTCATGACATTGGTGCATCAATGCCATGACCATGTTACCTTCATGGCTAGGAAAATGCTCGGGTATAATACTGAAGGGTCAAAGGCAAATCAAATAGCAAAGTCTAAGTCAAATCAAAGTACCAGAATCAAAGGTTCATAATCCAAGTGCATAGCAAAGGTTCAGGTCAAAGGGTCACAGATAGCAAGGTTCATAATCAGAGTTCAAATCAAAGGTCCATATCATAAGGTTCATAATAGCAAAGGGTTCATCAAAGCAAGGGTTCAAATCAAAGTTCATCATATCAAAGAGGTCAAATCAAAGGTTCATATCGGAGGTTCATCATCAACAGTTCATTTCCAAAGGTTCACTTTCAAAAGTTCATAAGTTCATATTTAAAATGTGAAAGAGTTTACAGAAACCAGACTTAGAAACTTTACAAATCATTTTTACATTTCTATCACAAAATATCCCTTTTTAACACACTCTTCTTAAAAGTCATTTACTCTTTATTTAAAAACAGGTTTCGTATCAAAATCATAGAATGTCATTTTAAAAACAGTTTCCTTCCATAACATCAAGTTATATTTTCAAAAGGTTTTCATATCAAATTATCATATCAAATGAACCAAAGATATCAGATGTACAAAGGTCAGAAGTCATAGTAGTGGCAAAGAAAATGGATCACGAACACACGACAATCTTCCCATGAACACAACATAATTCCGCATTATCACAACTGAATACCTCTCCCTTCATGAGGTTGGTGTCGCTAACATGAACCTTAGACATCTCACATTTTGTGATGATAGTTACATATGGTACGAGTGTTCATAAACAACAGTTATGCATTATGTTGATAATGCAAATATTGCTGAATTGCGGCTTCTATAAAGTAATGAAATAATATCGTGGTATTTATTATTTTGTTATTTTCTGTGAAAATCTAAGTAGTAGTAATAATCATATTGTTTCCATGACTTGATACCAAATTCTTGTTGTTTGATTCTAAAATGGTTCAGGTGACCTCCATTCATGCTTTTTAACAAACCATTTGGAGTTTTTAGATAGATCATGGTTTTTTAAAAACACATTATATAAAACAGCTTCTATCTACAACATGACTTAGCTACTACAACACTGCTCATTAAACTAATACAACTTAAACTACATGCACCATACCATACATGAACAACACAACTCATCACTTAGCTACTACAACACTGCTTCTATTGCTACTAAAACCATACCATACCGGCCACCAACGTCATACTTGTAACCCCAACTATTCTTTATTTCGCCAAAGTGTTCTCCCTCTTCTTCAGCAGATATGTCTATTCCCAATGACTCAATAATCAGCATCCCGGAATAAAGTTTGGGCTTAATTTGGATTATATGTCTCTTCCGGAACGTTCGTACAGGTACGTATGTGTATCGTTTCGAGACGGAGCTCCAGGTTGACACATAATGCGACAATCTCCCACGTGCGTGGTTTCTAGTCCCACAACGACCAATGGATAGGCAGGATATATAGTGGGTCCACCTAACATTAATTCTAATCACAATAAGAGAGGAGGGAGTCATAACGCTTCCCCTTGCGTTATTATGATCTGGCAGCAAAGCAACTGATGTGGCAGCTCATAACTCAAGTTATGCATGTTAACACCATTTCCTGGGTATCGGCGTTGGACTTGCGTTTTAACGCACGTTGATGTGATAACTTGCGTTATAACTTGAGTGTTATGATTTCCCGACTATGTTACTTGGTGTTATGGCCAAGTTGTGGCTTGCGTTGATTTTGTGTTTTTTTAAAAAGTGGTGTTATGATTTCTTGGTGTTTTTTGGTGTTATGTTATTTGGTGTTGAGATGATGTGGCGCTGACGTGGCCTGCGTTATTTCATAACTTGCGTTATGATACCCCATACTCTAATGGTCATGTATACAAAGGCAAACAATTCACAGTGGCCTTTCGTTTTTTGATTCTTGACTTTTGGTGATGAGCTTGCCATGCATGCTATCTCTGCATTCCCACAAGAAATTTATTTAGACATGAAAAAGTTACAATTAATATAGCAATAGGTTATATGTTTTTATTTAAATATTTAACATATACAATATTTAGCTTAAAGAACGATTCCAGCTAGCTATTATGTGAATATTTAGCTTAAAAAGAATACCGAGTATCAAACTTAATTAGATATTGAGACAAAGATAACATAAACTAACTCACTAGCTAAAAACCACATCCAAACACCCACCCTAACATGATATTTTAACTAAAGTATTTATGTAGAGCTAGGGCTTCAAGATACATCTCGGCTCAAAAAGCTTTAGGCTAAGCTAGAACTAGGCTCAACCTTCAAGATATGGACTTAAGTTGCTCCAATAGCTCGAAATAAGTATAAATATTACATTCTTTAACCAAACTCGCATCAAATATATGCACCTCCTCGTTTTTTTCTCGAATAAGGGTGTACAAGCTCGAGCTCAGCTAGTTATACACTTGAATTCTTTTTTTCTCTCAAACTCCTAAAATCTACAATTTCTCAACCGCCCATTTTGCCACTTTTACAAAAAGTTATGACACATACCTACAAACCCTCATAGAACTTGAGCTAGGCCGGCCGCTAGAAAACTGAAAATAAAAATGGGTTAATGGCTTGTAATAGCTACGTACTTTCCCACTTGTGCCATTATCAGTTATGAACCCAAAATATTACAAAAATACCCATTAAACTGCATACATTATGTGTTGATATCAACAATTTCACCTTTTTTACCTACAAAATTAAATACACGTGAATTTTTATATTCCACCTCATTTTTTATTTATTTTTAGCCACCTAACACTCTTTAACACATCTTATAATGTGTTCTTCCCCAAATTGAAACACCACAACCCTAACTAACACTCCAAACCCCAAATTAAAACACATACTAAAAAGGTGAAATTGTTGATATCAACACATAATGTATGCAGTTTAATGGGTATTTTTGTAATATTTTGGGTTCATAACTGATAATGGCACAAGTGGGAAAGTACGTAGCTATTACAAGCCATTAACCCTATTGTTTATTACCGGTGTAGCCGGTTGCCTGTTAAGCCACGTAAGCAAACGTATGATATTGGAAAATTTTAATAAAGTTTGTTGGGTATTCTTATAATATTTTGGGTTTGTATCTGATAATGGCACAAGTGGGAAAGTTTGTAGCTATTACAGGCCATTGTAATCCTTAACTTTCAGATTTATTATGGTTATCAAAGACATAAGGCACGAACACAACAAGTTCAGGCGTCAAAATTATGTAAACCATAAATAAAAAACAAGTGTAAGCTAAATCACCATCGAGTAAGAAATACTATGATTCACCATCATGTGACCGTCGTAATTGCCTTAATAGGACACGGTAACAGTTATAGATGGAGATACTTACATCAATATCTATAGCGCTCTCATTCTTTTTGTTGTAATCTCGAGAAAGCACTTTGTAACCAAAATTAGTTCGTCATTTGATGAAAGAACGACGCCCCTTGACATTCAGATACATTATTTGAAGATAACGCAAGAGTGGTTAGATAACATTGTTTTTGGTGCAAAGGTGAATTTATATTAATTTCAAAACATAACACTTTACAAGACATTTCCATAAACTGGACTGAAACATTTTATCCAGGAAAATACAAAGAAACACCAATACTTGCTATACTATCTGATATCTGACCACACAACTGCCATCTAATATCTAACAACACTAGCACATATCTCTGTCAATACGTAGATGATTTCCATAGAGTCCAAGCTGCACTATAACATGAACCATGCCAGCTTTTACTCCAAATTCACCTTTAAATTGTACCTACCATCTAGCATTGTGGGAGAGAGTGGTTAGATAATATTGTTAGATAGGTTAGTTGGCCCAAACCCAATAGTTGTTCGGGTCCAGTAGGATTAGGGTTTGGAAACTTATAACTATATATCAATTGGCAAAAATCTTACGGCAGCCAAAAAAAATAATAAAATAACAGAAAATGACGACCCTGACGCTGTGGGATCTCATGTTCCACACAACTGATGCTGATTTATTAAGGACGTTTGAAGATCCTGGACTGCCTCGTCCGGTTTCTTTTTCTTTCGTTGTTCTCAACAATTTCACGACCATGTATACATTCTGATGCAGACTCGAAATGGCTTCAGTAGAGGAAGCTAATCAGATACTGGAGAACGGTCCTTATTTGATTAAGGATATTAATGTGAGGTGACAACTTTTGAGGAATATGTGTTGGAGTAGGGAGCTTACAAAATGAAGATAAGAGGCATGAATGACGCGACGTACGGTCCTGAGGCTTTTGCTTTTCTAAGGGTCCTCTTTCAGCCTTGTGATTGTTCTGACATTGAGATAGTAAAAAAATGAGGATGTTTAGAAAAGTTAAGCGGGAAGACGTACTAACCTATTGGGTCTGGGTCCATTAGCCTATCTAACAAACATAAAAGAGTCTCCGTGTCTATCTCGGAGTCCATACAAAATGAGGTTTTTCTTAAACAGAGGAACCGTGGTTGATGGTGAGATGTTTATGTGGGTTCCATAAAGAACCAACAAATCTACAATGACTGTTAGAATTTAATAATCATGACAATCATATTAAGCATGTAAAATCATATAATACATATTGCGGAAGCTAGGATCTACTATAACACATAAAGGTTAACTAAAACATAAATAAGAACGTACCTCATGCAATACTTGATTCAAGAATGAGATGAACCCTAGTTAGGGTTTATATTAGATCTATTGAATAACCCCTTACCGTTTTGTTATTCGATCTCTTGATAATAACTAAAGTAAGTTATTACCTCGTTCTTGTACACACAAATTAAACCGTATTAAGGTTTTGCAAGAAACTACACAAA
>LBNU01023991.1:106270-133760 GCA_014162995.1 Artemisia annua
AATAATTGAACAAAATTACCAAAACATATTTGGGCGTGGCCACGCAAACATTTTGTCAATTCTACGAGTGGCCCATAGTATTAAACTTCAAAACAAATTTGAAGGAACAAATTCTATCTTGACTACGAGACTAACCCATGAACTTTGCAATACTTTTGAAAACAACCATTATGACTCCCAGTTACGGTAAGCGGTAGATTGCTTCACAAAAGTACACTACATTCATGACACTTATCTGGTATCTCAAGTCTGAGGATAATTTATCATGATTTACTTGTAATAAGTAACATCATGTAGTTGGGATAAGTCCTATATTCAATTCATTGAATATAATGTGAAATTGGCATGATTACCCATCAATATACTTTCAAGTATATTTTACCAATACTCAGATTTGTCTTCTCTTTATAATATTCCCATATTATAAACCAACAACGGACATATTTAGAATAATATAATTATTCAAGGATATAAACATGCAAAAACAGGATATATGTATGATAATGAAATAAACATAAACCATACTTTATTTCATTAAGATTAAAATTCATACATTAAATCCTTTATCCAAATACAAAAAAAATAGATCAATGCATGATAATTCTAGTTAATGAATTATGCCTCAAGTCATGTCAATCATACTTGTTGACTAGCATAAATCAACTAACTTTGATCTATGATAATTTTGAGAATACTTATTTCAAGAATTTAATTAGCAAAATTCTTGTATATGTGTATCCAACTATCTTGCTATAATCACACAATATTTCATAAATGATGTAATATCCTCAACCGGAATTCACGTGGGAGCGCGAAGATGAGTTTCGGAGGAAGTATCCTCGTCTCTTTGCGCCATTGTCATCGGGAAATTCTAAGTGAAACCCGGGACGGGTTTCTTCTGAGGCTGGGAGGCTGTGACAACCGGTAATTTTGGGACCTTTTCTAAATTCACCGCATTATATTTTTATGAACATGAGAATTGAGTTATCGATAATTTTATAAAATTTTGAGTATATCGTGTGAAAAGTTTGGAATTTATGAGAAAACGTACATTTCGTTACGTATTAGCTAGGCTATTTGAGTACTTCGTTATAGGCACTATATGACTTGGCACTAGGAACTCTAACGTGATGCGTATTTTATAAATAACGGTTACGGTGATTTCGAGTTTTTGATTTAGTTTTATGAGCCGTGAGTGGTAAACGTTTTGAAGTGAATTATTCACTAAACAAACTATTTTAACTTACGAAGAATTATTTCTAAATATGAGCGGTGAGTATTAAACGACTTGGTGTGGTGACCGATATTTTTATAAACCTTATAAAATAAATGTCGGGAGAGATGTAGGAAAAATAAAAGTTTTGGGTATTCCATTTTCATTAGTTTATAAGGATGGGAACTTGAGGGACTTGTCTTGCCACCTTCCCAAACTTATACCACTAAAAACCCTAAACCTAATTTATTATTTCATTTCATCTTCAACCTCAAACACCCATCTCTCTCTTTCTCTCTTGCTAGCCGCCGGCCACCCCACAACCGCCACCACAGCCGCCACCAAACTCCACCACCACCACCACTTTACTCAAAAACATCTCCTCTTTCACCTAGTGTAACTCACGCGCTCCAAAAACGACTCTAAACCCTTGTTTTAATCACCACCGCCGCCACTTTTTTTACATATTCATCAAATATTTTGCTTCTAGTTCATAGATCTACAAAGGAAAAGGTGAGAAATGCGTTTTTACGCATGGGTTGACTTTGGTACGAGTCAAACACGACGTTTCTTCATGATTGGGTGAAAAATATTAGTGGGTTTTCACATTTTAATGACTTTTGGTTAATAAAATCATGAAACAAACGAGTTGGTATCGATTTGGATGGTTTGGTATTCGGATTTATTTGTGGGTCGTGGGTAACCCACGAATTTTTGATGGGTTTTTGTTGTTTTGATGTTTGTTTGTCTAGTTTAAGGATTTGGTTGATGTTTACTTGGTTTTGGTTGTTATAGATTAAGGTTCTTGTGTTGTTGTTGTTGTTTTGGGGAGTTCGAGCCGCGTACGAGCCTTGGCCTAGCCAAGGGGTGCCCACGCCGAGACCCTAAGGTCACGGCTAGGGTGGGGTTGGCTCGTTGAGGGGTCAAAGCCGAGACCATGTGGTCAAGGTTTGGTCCTAGTAGCCGATTAGTGTTAATTGGGTAATTACGTGTATAGTTTGGTTAATGGTTGTGATTAATGGAAGTTATATATAACTTTGTGGAACTTGCGGTAAGTAAATTAGTTGGTAATGGTAAAATATTGGAAGTGACGGAATATATATGTTTATACTTATGTGGATTAATTGGTATAAATGATTGTTGACGATATATTAATATAGTTGTTGATAATTTGACTATATGAATTATATGAACTTGATGGTTATGTGTATATATATTGCGACTAACGTTTGTTTATACTATCAAAACCTTAACTTTATCCCCTTTTGACCCTTTTTTCTTAATGGGCATTTCATCAAACACTTGGTGTGCAAGCTCTGATAAAGCCTCAGCCGAGTCATCAATAACGGGTATTTCGACACGAAACCTGGGTTGTTTAAGTTTCTTTAACTTGCCAGTGAGTTTAAGGTTGTTGATGGGTTTTTCTAAAGTGGTTGAAATGCAGGTTTTTGCTTGGCTTATGGCTTCTTCTTTTGATTTTGGTGGTAATGAGAGATTAATGCTACATTTGATTATTGGTTTTGATAATTTGATGTTTGGATTGAATTGGGGTTTGTTTGGATTGGGTTTTAAGGGGATGTTTGGGAGTAAAGATGTCATTTTTTTTTTGTATTGGTTTTGAAATGTGAAGATTTGGATATGTAGAAGTGAGTGTGTGGGGAATAACAACCACACAAAAGTTGGTTACTTTTTTGCGGGTGATTTACATTTGATTTTATGTTTTTAGGATGATGTGGGTTTTCTCGAGGGAATCTACTTAAGCCGTGTACATCTGAGAGAAAACTCGAGTTTTTTTAGATACCTTAGACAATCCATACGAATCTGGTCAGATTGCGTGAGAAATAAAGCCGTGAACATATGAAAGAAAACTCGACTTTTTCTTGATACCTTGGACAACCCATGGGAATCTGGTTAGGTTGTGTGAGAAATAAAGCTCGATTTCCTTCAATTGGTATGAATATGGATCATTTGTTTACCGTTTTCATTATCCATAGAAATCTAGTTAAGCCGCATACATTTGAGAAAGGCGGCCTTTTTTAGGGGATCGTGTTTACCATTTACATACGGGATTTAGATTAAGCCACGTATATGTAAGAAAGATCATCAACTTTCTTAGTAGTCTCAACATGAATCATTTGTTTACAATTTACCATTTTTAATAAGCCTTTTGACCTTTTAAGTAATTAACATTTCAAAAAATTTGAGTTAATCAGATAATGCTAATACAAATCCCAAGTCTGGGCTAAAGGACATTGTCTGCAAACAAAGTAATGAGCCACGCGTCTTTAAGTATATGTTACCACATTTGAACATAATAATGGAACATCTGGCAACCCAGATAATCCAACATTTGTTGGAATATCCCATTCAACTTGCCTACGAGCCACTTGTCGGTCTTCTTAAATTTGAAAAAGAGTCAAAGTTAGATGAAACGTAGCAAATTTATCTCAAAAATATGTTGCTTTATATCGTTGTATAGAGGGTAAAACCAGAATTGAAAATCTACGTACACTTTGCTAATCTTGTTAAACATTAATTGTTTGAGGCTTCTGCTACTTATAAAATGAATATCATGTTGGTACTTGCATACTATTTAATAGCAAGCATGAGTATGAGAAAACGTCACCAAAATATAACTATCACTTATCACTTAAGCCAAAATACGTTTTTTTGACCCACCATTGACCATACCATTTTAAAAAAATTAAAAAAAAATGGCGTGCGCCAGTAAAATGACTTGAAGAATGGTGCATGAGGGCGATATGGTGGCACAAATTTGGCTCAAGCCATTCGGTGTCCACCTAAATTTGGCATGGAGAATGACGTTATTATACTCATTGCTATAAGACTTGGTACAACTTATAAAAAGTGACAACTACTATCCATACAAACACATTTGAAGCACCTGGTACATTGTGTTGTAGCCTTGGGGCCATCCCAAAACGCGAGTCCATGGCACAAGACTGATATCGGACATGGTGGCATAGGGGTTAGCCGTCGTCAGCACCGGCCCAAGCGGTGGGTTTTTTTTTTTTTTTTTTTTTTTTTTTTTTTTTTTTTTTGTTATTTGTTTTATTTTTTTNTTTGTATTTTGGTCTGGTTTGTGTAAGCCATGAAGTGTCCCATGGCATCAGAAATGGAGAAAGTGTGTTTTATGTGATGTGATAAGTTCTAATGTTATAAAAAAAATGTTGAAGCGAAATTACTTTTTCTCACAATACCATAAGATACCTTGTGCTCTTAGAGTGTTGCTACATATTTTAGAAAGAAACAAACAAAAGGAAACCCCCTCATTTTATATTGAATATACAAAAAAAACTCTCTTTTTTTATTGTCTCATTAAGATTGTGTTCTTAAAATTATTATATAACAAAAAGGAAAAGAAAGAAATTTTACCTTCAAATTTCTATTCTTACGTCAAAACACTTCAAGCTTCATCTCTACCAAACAAACTTAACAAGATTTGTTGGTTCTTCTTGACTTCGATTCCTCTGTTTAAAAATTCTCATTTTAGATTTCATGGCAATAACTCTGAATTCCAAAATAAAAATTACATTTGGTACTGTTTTTATTTGATTTGAGTTGATGTTTAATACCCATATTCTCGATTTGAGCATGACGTTTTATCCAAACAAACATTAATATCATAAGTAGCTAATTACCATTATATTTCATTTGATTATATATTATCTTTGCAGACCGCCATACAAACAATGATACATTAACGTCAGTATAGCTCCTAGCATAGCTAATATAGTTCAAGTTTTGTACCTTTGGTCTTGGAAACTGAAACACTACAATTAATTTTTGCATTGATGTAACAATGCACATAAAGAGCATCTATACAATAGTACAATGCCTTAGGTGAAAGAGTGGTAAAAAAAAAAAAGGAATGGAGGTAAACCTACTGTATTAACCTCATTGTAGTTACTATCTCAACTTGTAGAATTACTCACTCCGTCTCAAAATTATAGTTCATATTTCTTTTTGGGATGTCTCAAAATAATTTTTCACTTTCCATTTTAAGTAAGCAAAAAGAGATTATATTTAGGAAATATTCTATTTAAGTGGTTGAGAGTTATAGTGGTTCCACTTTTGCTAAACTTTATGATTTTGTCTACTGACAATAATTTTAAGAAGGGGGAGTATTATTTAAGGCACACTTAAAATGTTGAAATGCAGATTGTGTTAGTTGAGACGGAGGGAGTATTATTTAAGGCACACTTAAAATGTTGAAATGCTGATTGTGTTAGTTGCAATATAGATAAAGGATTTAGTCTATGATCCATGAGCAAGAAATAAAGAGTAGAAAGTTGCAGTTCACAAATAAAGTAGTGCAAGGACCATTCTTGGACTCGTCTAAAATGGAAGCTCCGAGGAAAGCGTTGCAAGATTTTTATTATTATTATTATTTTTTTTAACGGCAAAATGGATAAAAGCTAGCAAGAGGCTAGAAGAAAAGATTATAAAATAGAAAGTTTATGATCTTTCATCCAAGTTATCCAATTAAACTTAGATTTACATCTACTGGAACACCAACTATAAGATTGCGAAACAATATCATCTATTGAAAAGCGTTGCAAGATTAAACATAACTATACCACACTGGATAACAAGCTGCATAGTCCGTATTATTTTCTCATTTTTACACCTTAACTGTGTTGTCACATTGATAGCAATAGTGTATTAAAACAATAGTTCCACTATTCCTTGTCTTGTTGTCTCTTGATTAAGTCTCATCACCTGAGATTGTATACTTTGTAGATTTCAAACCTTGAATCTTTACAAAGTACATACCCTCTGCTATATATTGAATGACCTTTCAATTACATCGCTCATTTTACATCACCTTTTCTATGTTTATGCACTGTCAAAATGCCTGTTTATATATAAAGTATCTCATTCACTTTAGTGTACCATCTTAATACATTTTATTGGTTTCACTTGTCATTATATATATGAATCATGGCTCTCATAGCTTCTTTCACTCATTATACTAGTTTACCGTGTAATTATTTTGTTTTTTGCTCATGATTTTTTTTTTTTTTTTTTTTGAACGGCGAAATAATATAAAACAAGCTAGAAAGAAACTAGCAACTTATACAAAGAAATGCAACATTGGGTTTTGAAGCCACAATGTCCATGAGATATGTTTTTTACATCTACTTGAAAACCAATGGTACGAGTTAATAACAATGGACTCGAAAATAAAACTCTTTTTCATGGTTGAATCTTTGAACACCACTCCGTTTCGAAACCTCCAAATACACCACACTGTGGTATATAGAATCACTTCCAGGATTCTCCTTCTTTGAACACCAATCGATTCCAACCAGCTAAGCATCGAGGAAGTGTTATCAAAACCAGGCAGATTCAATTCACACCATCTCGATAGCATTCTCCAAAGATGAACCGCCGTATCACATTTAAAGAAAGTATGATCCGAAGATTCAATCTCATTATTACATATAGGGCATAACACAGATGGGATATCTATGTCTTTAGCAGCAAGATTCATTCTCGTTGGCAACCGATCCCACATAAGACGCCACATCATTATATTAACTTTGATCGGGACATTGCTACACCATCTTGTAACAATATTACCTGATGTAAGAAAACTAGAGTCTATTATCTTCCTCACACTACGCACCGAGAATATTCCATCCAATTCAAACTCCCATTTCCATTTGTCATCTGTATCAGAGATGTTTACGTTCATTAACATAGCTAACATTTCCATCAATTGGTGCTCTATTCTGCTTCCACTTCTAATACTTCGATTCCACGACCAAACCCACTGATCTTCTACCCAACGCTCAGCAATGAAACATTCTTTATTCGACTCCATATCGTACAATCTGGGGAATTTGTCTCGTAGCCGATAATCGCCAACCCAGACGTCATTCCAAAATGAAACATTATGCCCATTTCCTACATGTAAAGCCATCGAACCCAAAGGCATAATTTGTTTCTCATGCATTTGATCAACAACTTTAACAATAGACGCCCACACTCCATTACCAAAAGGTTTTCGATCGGATGTGCCAAAACCACCATCCCTACTGTGAATGCTTTTAATAACTTTTGCCCATATCGAATTATGATCATTCTGGAATTATGATCATTTATTCAGGAATTTGTTTCTCATGATATTCATGTGCTAACTTATTGAAGAAGTACGTAGTTTATTTGTCCTTGAAAGTCACGGGATATCTTAGACACCAAACAAAGGTGTAAAGTTAATGAAAAAGTAGAACTATATGCAAACAAATCGTACAAAATGATAAAATTGTTCCACACATAAATCGTATTTATAACACTTGACCAGAAACAGGTAGTATTTGCTATTTACCTCAAAATGTTTGCCGGTCACATGAGGTTTATGTATTCGCAATCAACAAAGATAATGTACATGAGTCATCCTTTTTAACAAAGTAAAGAACCTCGTTGTTCCATCATGCCGCTAGCCGCTAGGGTCTTCAAGCTGATACGACCAACAAGCTAGAACATTTCAACGTACCAAAAACCGTACATCCGATAAAACTTGTTAAGCAATGTTTCTTGAAATATCCCATTGAACTTGCATATGAGGTTGGTGTGGCCGGCTAACAGAATTTGAACCTTAGACATCTCACATTTTGTGATGATAGTTACATATATGGTACGAGTGTTTATAAACAATAACTATGCATCATGTTGATAATGCAAACATTGATGAATTGCGGGTTCGGGCAGGCAGATCCAACTAGATACACTCGATTTCAATGAATGAAGTGTATAGTAAGAGTTACGTAATAAGTTCTGTTTTTTAACCATCATAATCCTAATTAAGCTACTCTACTGAATGATCATAATTACGTTTATTAAAAGTTGTTAGCAATATGTTAAAACAAATTAATATTATAAATAAATGGGTTGGGCTAGATGAAATGGTAGGCTAGAAAGTTTTGTTAAAAATGAGCACAGTATAAAAGTAATGAAATAACACAACTTAAAGCATTATTAATTTGTTACAGTATTTTCTATGAAAATTTAAGTATAATGTATCTAACTTACTATTTTTTTTATAGTTCCATGTAATGGGTTTTTTATCCTATTAAAACATAAAATTTTGAATTCATGTTTTTCTGTGTATCCTACTCATTAAAAATGACTATTTTACTTTTCAGTATCAATATAAGTTGTTAACAAATATATTAATACCGAGGGGTAAAATGGTTATAGGATACACAGAAAATCATAAATTCAAAAGTTTTATGTTTTCATATGAAGAAAATTCACTACATAGAACTATAAAAAATGATAAGTTAAATACATTTTAAGTCAATTAAACCATCTAGCTAGTAATAATAATTCATTTTCACCCTTGTTTTCACGTAACAAAAAAGATGTGTGGATGTAAATGTTTTACGTATTGTGAAAATTTATTCTGAAACCAAGTGAAAAACAAAGAAACCATGGTAAAGTTTTAAGCTAACCATCTAGGTTTATCAGATATTCCAATTATATATATGCCCCTTTAACACCACTTCATTTTCATCAAACTTAAAACCTCTCTCACGTAAAATTTTCATCCTTTTTGTTTATCAAACCTCTCCTCATCCTTTGTTTTTGTTATTATTTGATTTTGCTAAGATTTAAAAGAATATGCACTCTATTTTATTATTTTTTTTACTAACTTAGTATGCGCTCTATGTTAAATATCTGTACAAAAACAAATAATCTATTGTTTTAACTGTATCAATTTTGTTTGTAAATAAAATTCTTGTGGGAATGCAGATATAGCAGGGAGAGCTCATCAAGAAGACGCTTTTGAGAAGGTAAACTTGTCGATGAGAGTGGAGTGTAAGAATAAGAACATGTGTGCATCCACACACCATGTTATTGTAGATTTGTTGCTTCTTTATGGTACCCAGAATAACATCTCACCAGCGACCACGATTCCTCTGTTTAAAAGAAAAATTCATTTGGATTTAATGGCAGCAACTCGTAATTCCAAGGTAAAAATTACATTTGATAGCGATTTTATTTGATTTTAGTTGGTGTTTAATACCCATATTCTTTGAACATGAGTTAGACCAAGTACTTTCAGAAGTTTTTTCGAAAAAACAATAATATTGTAACCTTGCAGATGCAAATAAGTTTAAGCAAACACCCCGAAACTAGTCTGTCCAAAATAAAAAGAGTTTCTTATTGTTAAAATAAGCTTTACCCAAAAAAACCTGCACTAGTCAGGTCAATTAAAAAANTATCAAAATAAGAATAAAATTTTTACATGATAAAGAACAATGTTGAAGTTGTTGCCATATCATTTATCAAAAGAAGGCGATATGTGTTGTTCAAGTAATCCACATATCTATGTTAAAATTAACCCCTTGCTTATTGTGTGCCATGCATGAACCACCCCAAGCATCATCGTCACCATAGCCGCATAGTTGTTGTTGTTGATGATGATGGTGTTAGGAATATGAAGATGGATGTGCATGCATATTTTGTGTTGTGATTATGTTAAGTTTCAATTCTCATTTATAAAGATGATTTCTAACATGTGTTTCACTTCACCGTCCAAAAATTTATGACATCATAAACTCAAATAGTTTATTCAAGTTGAAAAGATGACTTCTTCAAAAATCCTAAAAATCCTATTTTAATGGTATAGTTAGATACTTATACGACCACTTTGTCTTTAAACATTGATATATTACAGGCAAATGCATGCGCATAATATATCCACTATTTGAAGGTACGTACACACATTATTGTACCACCTACACACATTTTTGTACCACCTGTAACCTTACCCTTCTCTTTTTTCTCTTTATATACCCGTCAACATTTGAGCTCAAATGATACAACAATATCCTTAAAAAAGATCAATTGCTAATCGTGGTACTGGTTCTCTTGGTGCAGTGGGTTGTGCTGCTTCCGGTTCCGGTACATCCGGTGTTGGTTATGCTGGTTCTTCTGGTGGTCGTCACGCTTGTTTTAAGTGTGGTTTGCACAACCATCTGGGTGACCAGTTTCCTAATGAGACGCGTATTGATTTGGATTGTTATAATTGTCACCAACATGGACACATTGGTTGGGTGTGCCCAAAATCTTGTTGTCGTTGCAAATTCAAAGGGCATGAGGCGGTGTATGGTTGTCCCAATACTCAATGTTTCAACTAAACTGCATTGGCGAAAATCATTTAGCAATCTCATGTCCTAATATGGACCATCGTCAACTACCACCACCGTTGTAGGAGATAGTATTTTGTTCGTTTAGTTTGTTGTAATAAAGTGTTTGAGGTAATCTTATGTGTGCCCAAAATCCTGTTGTCGTTGCAAATTCAATGGGCATAAGGCGGTGTATAGTTGTCCCAACACTCAATGTTTCAACTAAACTGCATTGGCGAAAATCATTTAGCAATCTCATGTCCTAATATGAACCATTGTCAACCACCACCACCGTTATAGGAGATAGTATTATATTTGTTTAGTTTGTTGTAATAAAGTGTTTGAGGTAATCTTATGTGTATGTTTGTTCAATTTGTTGTAATAAAGTGTTTGAGGTAATCTTATGTGTATTTTTATTTATATTAACTTTCAAATGATAACAACAATTATATGCCGTAATGATGCATGCAGGGGCGGATTCAGCTCATACACAGGGCATACCTGTTGTTGTGAGAATTTTTAGTAGTGTTAAAAAAATTGTTTATTTTCAAAAGCTACAACAAAATACACTAGAAATTTAAGAGTGCACACCCTTTAAGATATTAAGAAATCTACAAGTGCACATCCAATTATAAATGAAAGAAGCACTGCTAAAACTCGGAAAGAAGCACCGTTTAAAATATAGGTCAAAGTGGGTTAACGTTTCCCAAGCCCACTTGTTATATTAAACTTTATTTACTTTCGATATCATTTCTATTCTTTAAGACCTAACCCATCAAAAAGTTACAATCTAGTGATTTACATTTTTACTCTTACACATAAATGCATAACTAGTTGGAAAACTTAATAAAGTATTTTATACCTTCGAATCTAAATTATGTGAAACAAATTTTTTATGTTATTTTGATTATGTTCACTTTCGATATATTGTAGCTTAACAATTGAATTTAACTCCTTGCAAGGTTTTATCAATATATTATCGTTATATATATATANAGGTTTTATCAATATATTATCGTTAGATAGATATTTATGTTCAAGTTGATCATAGCGATTAAAGGTCAATTTAGCATTTTATCTTTGATTTTATGACAAGATATTGATAAAACGTGACAAAGAGCTATAACAATCAATTTAACTCCTTGCTAGGTTTTATCAATATATTATCGTTAGATAGATATTTATGTTCAAGTTGATCATAGCGATTAAAGGTCAATTTAGCATTTTACCTTTGATTTTATTAGATTAACACAAAAACCAAAACACTTTAATTAATATACTCAAATCAAAAGAACTAATTCAATCTCCAATAAACTAATTTGATAAACCAATTCAGTTACTCAGATACAAGAAACAAAATAACGGCGCCTGTTCCCATTCTTAAATTCGCCACTGGATGTGCGTTTAAATGATCAAACGGATCTAGTAAGGAATATTAGCACATCACAAAAGATAACAATTGCATGTCACCTAAGAATTAAGGAATATTAGTCTTCCTTCTTATGCCAATCCCAATTTTCGCTTATATTGAAAATGGACCCGGATCGAAGAAAACATTTAGGGGAAGCCAAGACAGGACTGAATACCCAAAAACATATTTCATTTAAGATGGCATTTCGATGATGCTTCTGGGTAAATCCTATATTGGCTTGTCCAATTAAAACAATAGGACGATAGCTAGCCGGTGATCATTCATGCGTTACTTGTACAGTTAGGCAGTTAGCTCATAAGTTCACCATACTTGTAAGAAGTCAACCAACTGGTTTGGCTATGAACTAGACAATTTTGCCAGGGGTGTACGTCTGTCGTGCAATAACAGTTATTACTTGCTTAGTTACATCATTATATTATCACAATACATAGATACAAATCATATTCTTTAATAAAGAAGCAACCGAACACTTAACATAACATATATATGCACATTTTTAAGAGATAGATGAAGTTGTTAACAGTTTACACACTAAACATAAATTGCAGCAAGTGAAAATCTTTCTAAACTGATCATGATCCATTGACTTTCTCCCCACCTAGCTAGAAGAGTAGATCTTCACGGAGGGTAATTGATTTGCACAATTCTTCTCGGAGTGTCCAAAACATATGAAGTCGAAATGTGCATTGTTAACATGTTGCTAGAAGGAGTTACTACTAACTCATGCATATCATATACAAACAAATCGTAGACAATGATAAAATTGCTCAACACATAAATCAAGTTTAAATGACCATAAACAAGGTACGTATTCATGCTATATGACATGTTCTCATACCTAAAATAGTAAAATGTCTGCCAGTCACATGAGGTTCAAGTGTTCACAATCAACAAAGTAAATGTATATAAAAATGAACGATAACAACCTGACCTCGTCGATTTCAACATGTACAAGAAATTGACTAGCTTCGACTCGAACCCATTGCCAAACCCACCCTTGTCGATGCTTGTTTATATAAATGTTTCTAAGTCTAAACAAGGTAGTCTTCCTAGACGATGACCTTGTCGTTCAAACTGATCTTACGGCTTTATGGGACATTGATATGAACGGAAAAGTAAATGGAGCTAGCTGTTGAACATGTAGCGGAGGTGATAAGTTTGTAATGTCCAAGATAATCAAAAGCTACTTGAACCATTCTCATCCATTAATACAAATAGTGTAAAAATTAATGAACTCTAAACAACAACACATTATTTGCACTCAGCCAACCTACTCATGTGCTTTTTTATTACTTATAAAATCAGAAGTGTTGTCCTCAAACGAGTGCAACATAAACAATACAAAAGAAAATGTGTTGTCCTCAAACGAGTGCAACACAAACAATACAAAAGAAAATGTGTTGTCCTCAAATGGATGCAACACATACAATAATCTCCACAAATCACCTCACTACAACACTCACAAATTACCAGACAATAGCAAATGATCAACATAGACTAACTCAGAAAGATTTGAGTTATTTGCAGTACTAAAGATACATCTTAACTTTCTGATGTTCAAAAAAAATAAAGATACATCTTAACTAACTTTTATGTATAAATCAAACAAGGATGCAACTAAATCAAACATAAAGCAAAACTTAACAATACTTCAGCAACCTCTCTAGATGTACAAAAGCAAAGAAGGGATTCATACGAGAATTATAAGCAATCTCATCAACATCATTGTAAGCAGCTTTAGAAGTCGTGATAGGAGTTGAAGAGTCAAATCTTGAGCCATTCACCACAACCGAACCTTTAAAAAGTCCAAATGAGTATTTAGCGGACAAATTTGAATCCATACCAAGGAACCACTCATAGAGTAGTATCTACAATTTCTCAACCCGCCCACATTGCCACTTCTACAAAAGAGTCATGACACATACATACAAAACTTCATAAAACTTGAGCTGGACCCACCGCAAGAAAACTGAAAATAAAAATTGTAATTCTTAACTTTCAGATTTACTGTGGTCATCAAAGACATAAGCTAGGCTTGAACACAGCAAGTTGAGGCATCAAAATTATGTAAACCATAAATGAAAAATAAGTGTAAGCTATATGAATAACTAAAGAAATGATACATAGCACCATCGAGTAAGAAATACTACGATTCACCTTCATGTGACCGTCTAGTAATTGCCTTAATAGGACACGATAATAGTTATAGATGGAAATACTTACATCAACATCCATAGCGCTCTCATTTTTTTTCTTGTAATCTCTAGAAAGGAGTTTGTAACTATAATTAGTTCCGATTGTCATCGGATGAAAAAACGACGCCCATTGACATTCGGATACACCATTTGGGGATGACGAGAGAGAAAACTGGTCCCGTGTGGGAGAGAGTGTATAGATAACAGAAGCAGTCTCCCGAGTCCATACAAAATGAGGTTTTTTTTTTAAAACAGAGGAATCGTGGTCGATGGTGAGATGTTTATGTTAAGAACCAACAAATCTACAATAATATGGTGTGTGGATGCACACATGTTCTTATCGTGCTGCCGCCCAACCAGGCTTTGATTGGATAGCTTGCAGATGTACCGTTGAGGTACCACAAGCAATAGGTTGGAGTGTTGGTTGAGTGAAATAAAGGGTGAAGTAAAGATGAGTGAAGTAGGATGAGAGTGTTGATTCAAATGTTCGAGGGAGAAGAAGATGCAAACAAGGAGGAGTGGTAGGTGAAGTAAATATGAGAGTGTTAGTTGAGTGAAGTAAAAATGAGTGAACTAGGTGTGGTTTTGATAGTTATAGGAGAACACAAGACATATGAATGGTGAAGAAATAAATCTGTTAGACTTGTGTTGTTAACAACATTGTGAAACCAGAATGGTTGAGCTTGGTTTTTAAAATGCAACGAATTATACTACAACATTTTGGCCACGCTCGACCACTCATAATAATCTTCGATCTCCAAAACTATAATTTCTTCGTGGTCTGTGAAAATAGTTGGCGTTGAATTTTCAGACGAATCTTAAAATTTTACTCGGTATTGCAATCAGATACATTAACTGGGCAACTTTATTTTACGTATAACGTTAATAATGATTGAAAGTAAACTTTAGCCATACATTTTAAGTTAGTTTCATATCTTATTTGTAGACTTTTCCCAAGTATAATTGCAAATAGTGTTCATTTCTACTCACATTTCTTTCCACCGAGATGACAAGTTTACCTTCTCAAAAGCATATATTACCCAGTCAAGAGCATTTCATCGGACAGATTCTAGGCGATATCTGGAATTTGAGTTGTTGTTGTGTGTTGGTAGGCAAGCATACATGCGCTAGTATACTGTGTTATCAAAGGTAGAAGATAACATGGGGGCGTTTGGGATTGCTAAACAAAATTTCTTACTTTAAGGATGTTTGAAATTAATTATTCAATACGTTTAGCGTAAAACAATGTTTTTAAATGATTATTTTGTGTGATGCGCTCTTCCTAAAGGTCAAAGTCAAAGAGCTAAATGGATGCAAATATTTTAAGCTTTGGTAGTACTGTCAAAAGTTGGAAATTGAAGGAAGACCAAAATGATGGTGCTGCTTCCCATTCACGTGATGGTGAAGAACACTTTCATTAGTTACGAATTTCTATTAATGGTCTTTAATTAAAGTTAAGAAAGATCTTGAAATTGTTGTTTAGTTTGTGGTGACCGGAATCTGGTGATGGTGGTGGTCTGAATCTGAGTATTAACATAAAGAAGTATATAGAAAATGAAAATGATGAAGACGAGGGTATTTTTGTAAACTCACTTGCAAAGTTACCGATAATAATACAAAATTTGAACTTAGATGTAGCATGTTGGTATATAAATAAACATGTTTAGTATTTAGATATATCTGAAAAGCATGTTGTTCATTTGTTTTACTTTTGCCTTTTTCGTAATAATAACTTTACGCATGGTGATAATTTTAAGGAATAACTTTATCGCATATTATCTCATATAAATATGGTAAGATACCCATGCATTGCGATGCAATAGCTATATGAAAATGATACAATTATAGTATTATACTATTTTATCGCAATGAAGCGTGTAGAAGCTTTAACAATTTTATTTAACCTTAGTTATGGATTAGTGTATTATTTTAGTTCAAGCGTCAAAAGTATGTTTGCATTTTTGTTTCTTGTATTATTCGGTATATGTTTTTAGCCAGATTGGTTTGTACAATAGGTTTAGTAAATTGTATTTGTTATTAAGAGCTTTTTTCTTTTTTTCTTTTTTCTTTTTACATTAACTGAGGTAATTAATCTATATGTTGCACATAAATTAATTGTACCTTTTGCTTTAAACCTTGTATCGCTTAAAATTCAAATTTATACATTAAATGGAAACGAGGGTCATCCATATCATATGTGTGTTGTGCATATTGATTATATTTTTTGCTTTAACCTTTGTATTGATTAAAATTCATATCTTTGCATTAAATGAAGATAGAGAGTTGCTAGAGATATGACAAAATGAATGCTTTTTACCCAAAATTACACTTAAAAAAGTTATGGTTAATTATTTGAAAATGTATCATATTTCTCATTTTTTGTTATTGTATGTACTGAACTTTGTTTTTTTTTTTTATTGTGTGTACTGAACTTTCAAATTTTGATTGTGTGTATTTTGTGACTATTCACCCATGTAAAAAGACCATTTTAACCTTCAAATTTGAAAAAAGTAAATGTAAAATGGTCACAAAATAAACATAATAATTGAAATTTGAAAGTTCAGTACACACAATAAAATAAATAAATAAAAATTGAGTACACACAATAACAAGAAATGACAAGTATAAAAAAATTCACCGCAATGTATATCGGTCCCTCTAAAATAAATACATTTCAAATTAGCCCCTCCACAAGCAACGTTAAAGTTCCGTCCATGCTTGCAATGAAGAAAGGCTAAAAAGGAAAAATGTTGAAATTTCTAGGTACCATTCTATCAAGTTGAAAATACTAAGTGCATGAGTGGCTGAATGACTTGTGTGTTTAGGTGTACGCTTATGCAATGCTTTTCTCTTTCTGAGATAACTCATTAAATTTCGGTTTATAGTTTAAGTCTGTAAAATTGTTCATAAAAGTGATGAACAATCCTTGAGCACTATTATCTGGTTGATGTGCGTACATATCTTGTTGTTCTTAAAACCACTTTTGGTTTCTTTCTTTTTCTTATTGGTTTCTACTTCATATATATATATATATACAGATTCTTATTCATAAGTTTATCGTAAAATAATCTTTGTGGAATAATCTTATTTGTAGGAATTTTAAAATGATGAATCCGGTATGTGATGCAATAAAACAGAAGAGACAAGAATTATTATAAATCAATCTTTGTTGCTTAAACTTTGAACCACACACATAAAATTAAAATCACACATACTATTTTACAAACATCCACTTGATCATGTGAATTTTATTTTGAATATCACAACGGATATTTTTACTAAAACAAAAGTCAATTGTAGTCCAACGTTTGAACGATCATGTGCCAAACAACTTGCGTCTTATCGACTGTTACCACAATCCCGTCTTAGTGAAAATGGTCCAATACTCCAATGTCCAAGTCTCGGAACTCATGCCATTATAGGATCAACGACAAGTGACTTGATGTGATTGATAAGTTCAGGTCCGACATGTGTATAATGGTCCTTGTTCTTATAGAGAACATCCATGGCGCGTGCCAAATTGATAACCCGCATGATAATAGGCAATTTGACATCTTTACACTTCAAGGATTCTTCATTCATTTCGACCCAGGCATGTTCGACTTTTGTATTGAACACATTATAGACATGTTGCTCTGTAACATCAAATTCCTTCATGTAGCATTGAATTCCGGAGGCGACATGCTTTCTTTCTTGCTCCTCCTGATATTTGTATTTGATTTTTTAGTAGTTGAATTCACTTAACAAAAAAAGAAAATTAAGAATGTGCAAATTTTCCATCATAAAATATAAAAGTTAATTAGTTAGGTTCTAGTCGGATGTACCTTGTGGGTCACTATATCATCCATGACCCTACAAAGCACACAACAAGCTTTGGCAAGGGGAGGCATAGTGAGAGCCCATTTAAATGTCTCATCTGTAATTACGTCACCCATGGCCGCAAAACTAGCTATTAGAGTGAATTTATATCCGCTGCTAACAGTCGTAACTTCTTTGTGCTCCTCCATTGTTGGTATATACTCCTCATTTGCCCATTTAGCTTCTTTCAAGTAGCATCCAATGTATTCCATCATCTGTAAATGACAACAAGCACTTTTACAGAAACCAAATGAAAACATAAAGATCATAAAACATACTTCTTTATAACAAGTTATCAACTTTACAATGTAAGATTTGTTGGAAACATAGAAATAAAGCATAAAAATTCTACCGCCATCTATCATAAGCTGTGAAAACATGTCATATGTTAGCACTTATAAGAAGATTTTTAACAAATAGGGTGTGTTGAAAGCTAACCGCTTCTCTGATATAGTTTAGATGATGTGCTTTTCCCATCTTTGTCAAGATTTTTTCCATATCTTCATATAGACTCAGGAGCATGCGGTATACCAGCTTATATTTTTCTGGAAGAGCGTCCAAGCATGTAACCGACCACCTAAAAAGTTTCTTAATTGGTAACCTTCTAAATTGAAATGAAACTAATGGATGACAGGTTCGCATAGTATACCTATGAAGTGCTGCAGTAAAGATCTCAAGTTCTTCATAAATTCCATAAGCATCGTACGTGTCATCCAAAATTGTCGCCACTGAAATAACTTTTGCTAAGAACATTCTCGATTGAGAATATTTAGGCTCAAAGAACACGCTTAATGACCAAAAGTAGCATTCAACCATTCTATTTCTTGCATAAGCTAGATTAGTTGGGACTTCGAAACCCTTCCACCACCTGCAATAAGTTAATTAATGAAGACACACAATTTATGAAAGACATTTCACATCTATAATAAGATCTTTGAGAGACGGAAATAACATAAACTATATAACTCATGGGGGATTATTTATACATTACAGACCTAAACAAATAATTCATTTATATTTACATACTTGTAAACTTGGCTAAGCTCTTTCTTATGTAGGGATTGGAGAAGGTTGAAATCTAATTTGGCAAGCTTTAGTAAGGACTCGTTACATGAAGCCTGTTGTTGGTAGAAAGCTATGTAGCGCAACGCCTCGAGCCTGGGTACCCTTTTGTGCATAGGTTGCTTCAATGCCTCTATTATTTGTGTAGAGACGATAGAGTTTCTCCATAAAGGATCATTTGATATGTCATCAAGACGAGCTTTTGTAAAAGCAAGAGCATCATCTAAGATGACTTCGCCAGGAACCCTTAGATACGTTGCCTCATACAACTCAAGTAAACCTGCAACGTCATTTTCTAAGGGTTCTTTAAAAGCTCCATTCTTGTCCTTGTAGCTCTTGAAAACATCTGTTTCATATTATATAGCAAAGTTTTAGCTTCTTTTGCATCATGATTAATAAATATTACTTATGCGCACTAACCACTTGAAACAAAGAAGCCTTGTTGTCGCATAACTCGAAACCAAATGGAAGTAGCACCACCGGTCCAGTTGTCACCATATGTATCGTAGAAGTGATGCAATGTTCGATCAACCTCCTCTTCAAAATGATACGCAATACCTAGGCGTTGGATGGAATCAATCAATCTTAACAAATTTGTATGCTGAGTGGGAACATTCAAAGTTCCCAATATTTCTTGCCTTAGTTTATCTTTCAAGTCTTCGACTACCTTTTCAAGTCCGGCTTGATCTTCTCGCTTCATGTACAAATCAATAACTATAAAAATTCATGTATATTAGGTGAAAGGTAAATTTAAAATTACATTTCATCGATCACCTACAAACTTGTAGCTTAATTAATGGTACCAAAGTGGCCCTCTAGCCTTGCGATTAACGTCCCAATGTGGACGATATCATAGGTTCAAAGTATGTTAGACTACAATGTCTGTTTGCCCTAGACTTAAAAAAATACATTCATCCTATGTAATACATGTATGCAAAATCTTGAAAACGTCCTCGCCAAAAGTATTCCCGACCAGGTATTAGCATAGAACTTTTGGCGATGACACGTCCTCGTCAAAAGCCTTTGGTGAGGACAAGTCCTTGTCAAAGGGCTGAAAGTCCCTGTGAATTGTGGCCATTGTTGTAGTACACTTTTGATAAGAGATACGTACCTCGTCATATGTGAGAAACTGGTCACCCCAAACGCTGGGAGGAAAATTCGCAGTGGGACGAATAACATTCTCTTGTACAGACATGTTTTTTTTATACTATATTATATATTGTATAAGTTGCTTGAATTTGAAGAAGAGCAAAGTGGCATATATATAGCCATATAGGGTGATGACGACATCACTATGACACTGTCACATACTTTGTGTAAAGGGAAAATTACATTTTTGGTTAACATACTATGCATGTTCTTGCAATTAGGGTAACATATTACACATGTTCTTGGACTTTAAGTAACATTCTTTTGATTTGTTCAATTAAGGTAGCATATTATCATAAATTGTCCAATCAACAATCTAAGTAATCAGTGATGTGGTTATAAGATAACCTGTTATTTTGGAATAATGGCTTTTTAATGGGTTGTTTGTGAGATAACCCACTATATTTGACTTTTTAAACTTTTAATTATTATCATTAATTTTTTAAATTAAGGATAATAATTTTAAATTAAGGATAATAATTAAAAGTTTAAAAAGTCAAGTGTATCCTAAGGTAGGAGTAAGATATGTCTACATTTTACCTCTTTCATACCTCGCCCTAACGGAATTGGGTATGTTGTTGTTATTAATTTTTAAAATCATAATCTATTAGAACCCTTGAAAAACAATCATGCATACACAATCTTATGAGCACATACACTTGTGACAACAAAACCAACACAATAACATTAACTTTGAAAACCACCATGTACACCCAAATGCAAAACCATTCTCTCCAACTTATAAGAATAGAATCATTCAACAAGGAATACCCATATAAATGGTTTATTTTTTAATTTTCTAATTTATTTATATGGTTGGAATTACTCATATAAATGCAAATGGTTCTTAGCATTAAAGTTTTTTTAGGTCATTACATGTTACATTATTATCTCAATTGAACATATAAAAAAAATGTTATTTAAATTTCAATGTTATGCATACTATGTTACTTAAATTGAAAAAATTAAAAATATGTTACCTAGATCGCAAAAAAATGCATATTGTATTAAATCAAACAAATTAAAAATATGTTAACTAAATCGCAAAAACATGCATAAAATGTTACCCAAGAATGCAATTTTCCCTTGTGTAAAAGGTTGGTATATATTAAATTAATACGGTATATTAGATACGTTATTACATAGTATAATCGTTAAAACAAGATAAAATTATTTTATAGATAGAACGATTATTCATCTATCTAGAAACCTTAAAATAATACGGAGTAACAATTTGGGCAATTCTTATAAAATGTGTTGACATGTTCATATGCAGATAACGACACATTACGGGCACCTTTACTTTGACTGGAAAAAAAAATGTACTATTTATCAAAACTACACATTGAATATTTGAATGTAAGGTGTCAAGTTGATCTATGAAAGGTACAAGTATATGTATATGACATTATTGTTTCTACTTGTTAGCCTTAAAGTTATATCATTGATGGAAATTGCAATAGTATTTAAGTACAGGGACTAAATGTGTCAACATTGTAAAGTATGGCACTTAGTTTCCTATAAATACATTCCTAGTTGCAACTAGGAAGGGTTGATGTCTCATTATATTTCAAGGTGTGTGTGTTTTCTTTCTTTCTCTCTCTAGAAAACACACACATCTTCCCAATTCTTTAATCTAATAAATACCATGTCTATTCTTTATTTCGAGCATCGCCGACCTCCAGAACGTGTTTCTTGGTTATAACAAGTGGCATCAGAGCTAACCAGGGGCGAATCGTGGTGTTTTGTGGTGAAAAGTTGTGTTTTTTGGTGTTTTTTTCTCGGAAAAGTACGTGTTTTATCGAGTAAGGTTGAAGCTTATCGAGTAAGGAACCGAGTAAGGGAAGCTATTATCGAGTAAGCACTGGGTTTATCGAGTAAGACATCGAGTAAGCCTGCTGTTTATCGAGTAAGGGTTCTGTTTATCGAGTAAGCTCCTCTTTTGTCGAGTAAGGTTTTATTTGTGGCGAGTTAGCCCTATCCTTATCGTTTATCGAGTAAGGAACAATAGTTTATCGACTAAGGGAAAACTATACCTCGTTAAACTTACATTTATCGAGTTAGTCAAGTCTTATCGAGTAAGCACAAGCTTTACCGAGTAACTAAAACCTTTACCGAGTAATTAAACCTTATCGAGTTAGAACCATGTACCGAGTAAGCATTATCGAGTAAGCTTTATCAAGTAAGGATGTTTATCGAGTAAGGGTGTTTATCGAGTAAGGGTGATTACCGAGTCAGCAACACTTATCGAGTAAGGGATTTTTTCCGAGTAAGGAGTGATGTTTTAGAAATTCAAGGGCTTTTTTACCGAGCTTCAAGGAATAAAATTCTTTAGAGTTTCTTAAGGTTTCGTTGAAAACCTAATATTCAAAACCCTAGTTTTCAACCCTAATTTACCGCGGAACAGGGGGTATCTAAAGAATTAGGGAATATCACAAACTCAACCTTCACACCAAAAACACATATGATATTATTGGTCTACACTTCATAGAAGATGATTCATTTCATTGTTTCATAAACTAAACACCAATTTATCCTACATCAAAACACACCACGTATAACTTAAAAGATCCTGATCAAGAATCACAATCATATGACAACGGCTAAGTATCAGATGTTTGTGACTACGGGGATAATTCTTTATTATTTATTTGGGTTTGAAGTGAAGTTTTACGGATGCGTGTACTTATTTCATCTTCTTTCTTTCTTCCCTTCCGCGAAGATGACTTGTTTGGGCATACATATATATTAATGATGACTAAGACTTGAATATCTAGTTATACCTGATGTAAGGAGTTACATTGTAGAACCCACGGGTTAGCTATCACTTTAAGGAGTTACGTTGTAGTGTTCAGTGTCACACGAAGTTGTGGATAGTCAAGCGGTGATGTACGTCTCATACTTGATGGTTGGTCGGTTGAAGAGTATAGAGTACTTAGGGATTCGATGGTGTACGAACTCTCTACACCGTTCTTAGTCACAAGAAGAAGCACAAGCTTAAGTCACAAGTCTGGGGGATCTTACTTCATTCTCAAGTTCGTCATATTGAGCTTTTCCTCCTGAGATTAATAGCAATAGCTGTCGTTGTTGATTCAGAGGTTGATAAAGAGTAAGACAATTTCAAATGGTATTGTTAGTAGATTGGGATTATCGACATCTTCACACGTGCTGATTATGATTTATGCTAAAGTGCTTCCGGTTAATACTTCATGTACACAATGCTATGCTGATTCCGATGAGATCGCAATCATCAGGGGAGAGAAATGTGTACATCACGGACGCACAACAGGTTCACGTGACCGGGCTTAATCGCTTATTCCGGAGTTGATATCCGCAAAGATGGTCAGTGCTTCAACCTGCTACTTTGGTGTCATCGTTTCTACCTTTGTTGGTTACATGTGTACATTATGGGCTGATTTGTAAGATAGTTGGAATGCATTTGTTGAAGATGAAGATGTTGATACTTTGTTCCCCCGAATAGACAATCTTGAAGAAGGTCGAGTCCATAGTCTGTTTTACATATTCCGCTGTGTGTTAGAAGGCTAAAGACGGTTTGCATTTAATTATCAAAAGACTTCTTCAGATTTAGGGCATTCATCAGAAATGTTGTCAGTTTGGGGGAGAGCACTAATTAGGGGAGAGTGTAAAGCCAGATTTAATCCCTAATTAGATTTGCTCACATTGTTCTTCTGCAAGTAAAGAGATGGCAGCTGAGAAGATTCAGGAAGCTGAATGAAGCAATGAAGTTTGAAGACCACTCTTGGAGCTGCTGCACTTATATTTTGTATTTAATTTTACTTGTAGGGAACGTTGTAAGCAATTCCCGTATGACATCACTTTGGGGAGAGATTGTTAGCCTTAAAGTTATGTCATTGATGGGAATTGCAATAGTATTTAAGTACAGGGACTAAATGTGTCAACATTGTAAAGTATGGCATTTAGTTTCCTATAAATACCTTCCTAGTTGCAACTAGGAAAGGTGGATGTCTCATTATATTTCAAGGTGTGTGTTTTCCTTCTTTCTCTCTCTAGAAAGCACACACATCTTCTCAATTCTTTAATCTAATAAATACCATGTCTATTCCTTATTTCGAGCATCCCCGACCTCCAGAACGTGTTTCTTGGTTATAACACTACTGTTATTGGAATAAATTATCTATTTTGTTGTTTCATTACAATCTTGTGTTTGAATTATATTATACGATTATACATTTGGCAAATAAAAAAAGGTTGTTCTCCAGCCGCTAGTGAGAGAGGCCGGCTCGAAAGAGTGTGACAACCGATGGCTTGAGTAGCACTGTTCACACGCCAAGCCGATTCGGTATTGTTCATGTCCAAAGCTAACTCTTATCTCTTTCTTTCATCATTTCCAACATCAAACCCTAATTTTTTTTTTCTTTCATTTTTCTTTCACAAACATGCAATTAAAAAGACACAATCCGATGGTGTGACCCAACGGTTTTCAGTTGTATGCAATTTTTGGGTAGGATCTACCCTTAATATACGTACAGTAATCATTTTAGGGCAAAGATTTATTTTTACATTATTGATGCTTTGTAACACTCTTGATTTTATGACCCTGTTCTGAAGTCGCCGGTTGGAGAGGATGGTTCGAAGGAGAAGGATATTCATCAAGAAGAAGTGGTTCATCAAACGCATATATAAATAAAAAAAACTCGTAGAGTCATCAACAAGAACATTAAAGAGTAAAATCGTTAATTACATGTAAGTGATATCATTTTATTTTTATACAAATCAATTTATAAAGATTTTCTTTTGATTTGGATAAAAAATTTGATTTTGATTTTACCTTAGAAAACTTTTTTATGAAGATTATAATTGGTGTAATTTTACTCTCGCCCTCAACAGCCACTTGAAAAACCCTATTCCTGACTCGACATTTTTTTTTGCACACACGGCATAACCAAAACTGACCTTCTGTTACAAATCAAGTACACATATATATTTTATTTAGAATTGACTCCTAAAAGTATTTTTATATGAAAGTAGACCCAATTGCATTTCTAACGATAGGTGGCTCGTCTCAAACAGAGCTACGGTTGATTTTATATGATTTTTAGAAAATGACCGAAACTGACCAACCAAACAGCCAGCGGCCAAAATGCTTCGGTCGGTGACCGTTTGGATTTTGATCCAAAATGGCCGCTGCTGTTTCACCCCAGACTTGTACAACTTCTGTAACTTGCATATTTCCCGAAAATTGACTTTCTAAGACTCGATAAAACATGAAACTTTCCAGAATACTTTAAACAACATATAATCTAATAATATGAACATGTTTGGTCTCAATGACCTGCAGAAGCGCCTTAATACAAATCACGGGTGTTATGCCAAACACTCCATTTTTACCCACTTTGCATCATGATTTTAAAACCATTCATACACCCATATGACTACAATTTATGAACTTGACACATTTAAAGACGTCATTCAAAACACAAATGCATTAAACTTGGGCTATTCACTTCGAAATATATCATACTTGACACATTTTCCACTGAACTAAAATATGTACACATTAATCCTAAATATTTTGAATTACTGCAGGTTTGGGTATCATGATACCCAAAACTGACCTATGTGGGTAAAATGTTACCCAAAACTGACCTTAAAAACCCAAATGTGCACGGATTTTAGTTCAGTGATTAGAACTGTAAAAAGTGTCAAGTATGATACATTTCCAAGTGATTAGCCCCAATAAAATTTGGGGGTTCAAACTTGATCAAGCACGGCATTCTATCGTCTAGATTCATAGGCATAAGTACCATGCTTCCACTTCTTTACTTCCAATCCTAGGCCTTATAACTAAAACCATTCTTTCTTCACATTAACCTACTAAAACAGTTAGCAACTAAACCGTAAGCATTACGCTTATAAATTAATAGACATATACTTCACTTACTAGTCCAAGAGACTAAATCGCACTACCACTTGCATTCACCCATATCAACATAAGTTCCACATAACTTCACTAGCATAACAACTAAGCATTTCACATCCTAGCTAGTTTTAACTAACTAGCCTCATTCTAATATTAGTTCAAGCACATTAAACCATAAGCTTTCTATATCCTTATAACAATTAAACACATAACACATAAATACATAGATATGATAAACTCAATATAACACTTTGTTATAGTCAAATTACTTGCCTTGATTCCATGTATAAACTACGTCAACGCCAACATCAACATCCTTTGATTCCTAACCAAGAATCATCAACACTTATTATCACATTAATGCAATACAAAATAAAAAAAAGGTTTAGGGATTGTTTGATAGCTTTTGAATGGGCTTCATCTAGAAGGCAAGTCCTAATCGGTCAGTGAAGGTGTTTAATATTTAAAAAAAAATAATAAAAAAAAAATAAAAAATAGTTGTACCACTTAACCATTCCGTTAAGCTTTGTATCGTTAAGCATAAATAACATGCAAAATCGTTCAGCAATAAAAGATTCGCCCAGTTTCAAATTAATTTAATATTCTAATTGTTACAATTAAATAAACCTATTGATATACTGATTTCACTTGCTCCTTTTTAACGAGTGATGTAACTTGTCAAACAAATTTTATTGGTCTCTTTTTATATTTTTTTTCCAATCTCAAGAGTTGCATGCTAATCCAATAAAAGTAGTAGAGTTATTTAACATAAACGAAATACACATCTAATCACACAAATCGATAACATTAAGCTAAAACTAATATACAATCTATTTAAAAGAATAAACATGGTAAAGAAGTTTAATCTATGAAATATGACTAAAAATCAAATAAGAGAAAAAAAAGTAATTAATCACGTAAATTATAAATTTATAATGATCATTTTTGCTAAATAACATGTTTTCATGTGTGATTCAAAGCCTTCAAGTCATTTACAGCATTTGACTCATTCAGCACTAAATCACTCTTTTATCAAATAGCTACACAACCTATGAACATATCCATGAACATCTCTAATCATCATATGATCATAGCTTGATCATATGATGAAAACCTCTAATTTACCCAAATTAATCATATACCAATAAAGAGACAGGACAAGTTATATTGACCCCCCAAAAAAATATTATTCGGACCCCCCTTACGTTTTTGCCTTTTTTTATTTTTTTATTTTTTAGTTTTATAATTTTGTTTATATTAAAAAACTATAAACCTGAAAGTACGGAACAGAAAATATAAAGTTTAATAAGTCAAACGCTTAAAACTGTCAGAAATACGGAACAGAAACTGACAAAAACTGTGTTGTACTGAAAAAAAAAGAGGACAAAAGGAATAACAAAACCCTAAAAAGACATAAGCCATAAACAATTTTTACCCAAAACCCGTCAATTTAGTCTCATGAACTCTAGCTCTAAATTGTCACCAAATAACAACATAAGCGAGGGCGGAACATAGAAG
>LBNU01023991.1:133953-173311 GCA_014162995.1 Artemisia annua
TTTGTCTTGTTGTGTATAATTAGGAGTAATCTGGGAATTTGTCTAAAAGAAAAAGATGGAAACTAAAATACACACAGTATATATGTAATGCTTGGTCCTACAAGTAATATGAAAAACTAGAAACTGATTGTTTACCTTTTTAGTTTTTACGACTTGGACTTCTTTGTTACATAAATAAAGAAAGTTGTATTAAAACTCGTATATACTTGTTCTTTTTTATTGTTATTGTAGTCTACTTTTGGTTGCTATGTTAGTAATTAGTTTGGGACATTATATTAGTTTATTTAAATTTGTATCTGTGATTGTAAGAGCTATTATGATATAGCTTAATACACTAATCATTTTTATTCGCCCTTTATATTATGTTACATCTAATAACTATCCTCTAATAATTTGTTTACTTAAATAATTATGTTATAATTTCGGCCCCTCTAAGAAATTCTTTCAAGTTCCGCCACTGAACATAAGCTACTTACTTGAGGAGGATGATGGTTATGAATTAAACCCTTGAATTAGAATCTTAAATCCTTCATAATTTGATCATTAAAACTTCTTGTATCAATCTTTTAAGAGGCTAAAATGGATACGACTTTCACACCACTTACTTCAAGAAACAGGCCCTTACTTGCTAGTATCAATCTTTTATGTTATTTATGCCAAATAGCAAAAAGGTTGACTAACGTAGCCCATAACGACCTTTATTGGCACAAACTTTATAACTCATGCTACATTAAAGTTATGGAACTGAAACCGAATGATTTGTTCTTTATCGGTACACATAAGTTGTGTTTGCCGACAATTATTTAAGCGTTTAGGAGTTAAAATAGGAGTGTTTAGCGTTTATAATATAATGTTTGTTTGACAACGAGGGTTTAGCTTTAGATTAATTTGTTTATACACTCATATTTGAAACCATAATATAAGAAGCGTTTGGCTTTTACATTGTTCTACGTTTTTTAATTACAACTACACTATTAAAGGCTTTTATCTAAAAAAAACAAAAGTTATAATAATAAGGAAATGATACTTTACAGTTACACAACCAACAAAAAAAAGTTCTGCCATTTATGAAACAAAATTACAAGAAAAATAAGGCCAAATCTATTTCACCAAGTTCAAACAAATTATGACTTTTCAAAGATGTTCACATCATTTTATCTAGGCTACTAACCATTAGTCTTTTTTGTCCCATATAAACATTGATCGCAAACAGTTAAAATTTCCAAACTCTATTTAAATTTTTGGTTGATAATTATGGATGTGATTTGCCTTAGCCGTAGCTTAATCGAGAATCCATTTGCCTTGCAGATGTTTGTCGCCTAGGTGTTCCTATCTCGCAAGCATTAACTCTTGAGGCAAAACGAAGTGAGCAAAGTGACTCGTTGATGGAGCTAGGTGCTGGTGAAACATTTACAACCATCAATGTCTTCGAATCACCACCTAAGCAAGGCTGCTCAAGTCCATCATATAAAGAAAAATGTCGTTAGCAACATTTAAACATATAAAAATACATTGTTTTTTTCATAGTGAGTATTAGGTATCTTTATATGTACCTGAAGAAGATAAGTAAGTTTCGAGTTCCTAAAGGGAACATGATCTTCCTTCCTTGCTAAAGCAAATATAACATCGCTTAATGATGACAAACTTTTGTTGATGGCTTGAGTTTCTTTTAAACGGTCACCAGTTGACCCACTTTTGGAAAGACGTTCACTGCCCGCAAGGTCAATAAGGTTAAGCACACCTTGCACTTGTTGCTCCGTGCTCTAGAACATAAATCAAGAGAATCATTAGCCATGACCATGAAAAGGATTATATTATATTATATTATAAAGAAAAGAACCCAAAACTGTTTTACCTCGTTATAACCAGATATCCGTAGGGTGAAGACAAAATGGCTTCTTGACGATTGTTCATTCATTTGAGTCTTGCCTACAGACCTATTAATATGAAAGACATTAATAGCTCCTCTTAGCTAAATATTTCAATTTTGAACCATTTACTTATGGACGGGTCAATGTAGGTTATGTAAAATCTATAACAGGTAAATAACCTAAACAGAAATGGGTCAAATTGTTTATCTGTCAAATAAATAGGTCAGAAGTGAAACAATGTGTATTTCACGATCTTGCGATATAAAAAAAGGTATAAAACCATTTAAATCATATTGATTCAGAGATCAGATAATTGTTGTTAGAATAATCTAAATAATTTGGACAAAAGGTGTCTAGGTTGTCCTGACCCGGATCAATTCAACCCGTACTAAACTTTTACCCTTTTTGATTACCAAAGGTTGGATGGTATGTCAATACCTGCTTTGTGCAGCACGGTTTAACAAAAATGACACTTCACGACTGCTGCGTACATCAAGTATGGTCAGGTCAGAAACATGTGTGTTGCCGTTTGCATCATGTTTAATTGAATACTGCTTAGTACCCGACGACTCGGTTAAGGGTCGGGTTGTTGACAACAGATCACGTATCGTCTCATTGTATATTTCTAACATTGAAACCTGTACAAAACCAATACTTGTTAAAACACTTTATTATAAATCTTAACAAGAAAAAACACAAAACTTGATAGAAAATTCAACCTGCATTTCATACTTCCACCCTTGGTTTTGAAGAGTTTGCTTGGCCTCGAATATTTGTTCTAAGGAACGGGGTATGAGTCCTTTGTCATCATAGTTTCCAGGCGTACCCATCATCGTGTGTGTTTTTCCAGAACCCGTTTGACCATAAGCAAAGATACAAACCTGAATATGTAACTGAGTCTTAGTAACTCTGGTACGTTATAAATAGTAATGGTAGCAATTTAGACCCGTGTACTTATGAAAAAGTAGAGTTGGGTTGTAGTTTATATCAAACGGTAAATTAGAAATAGTTTAGCTAAAAGGGTTGCATGGTTTGATGACATCACCCAAAGTCTTTCTTTTAATTTCAAAAGTCCAAAGTCTATTTTAATGAACAAAACCTCGTAAATCCTTTTAGCTTGTGAGAAACGTGCATTACCTTGTAACCATCCAATGCACTTTGCACGAGTTGTGAGACCTCCTCAAATACCTCTTCTTGGGAAGATTCGGGCACAAAGACCTTATCAAATGTGAAAGAATGTTTTTGCCCTTTTTACAAATAAGAAAAAACAACGTATAAATGTAAAGCATTAGAGACACATACTATGTAAACTTACTGTGCTCAAAAGTCAAAAAATTGAGTCTTAAATATTACCATGTTGTAATAATTCAATGCCACGGCCAAGATTATCGGTTGTTGTAGGAAAAGAGACAGCCTTTGTTTCGTGATCAGCACCATCGTCAAACAATAGAGGTCGTACCCTGCAAAAAACTCGTATATTCCCTTTCAATTCCTGTGGCAAAACATAACACGTTAATTGTTATAGTGACAATAATTTTTTTAAAGAAAGAATGAAAACCAATACTAACCAATATCGTGTTATGCAACTTTTTGCGCAAGGATTCTCCTTCAACAAGTTTTACTTCTGCCTCAGCTAAACGGAATTGTAACTCGGAATTAGCCCTCATTTGCTCTTCATATCCAGTTCTTATCTCAAATGCCGATACATCAGACATCTAGAACATAGAAATGAGAAAAGAATTAGTCAACTTGAAACCAGAAAGCATCCAGGATAAGCCAAGAAACACAATTTTCTGTTTATAACATCAACGATACCGCTAGTTTATTCTCTGCAACAGCAAGTTTCTCTTGCAAAATCTTTATTTGATCACTTTGGGAAATACACGTTGCCTGAAAAAACAACAATGGTAAGTAGAGGTGACAAGTTCATCTCATTTAGTAATAAATGGGCCCATTTAAGTTATGTTTTATCTCTAAAGAAGGTCAAACGGGTAAAAATAGCTCAAAGGAAACAGGTAAAAAGTGGCCCGAAGTGTAATTTCAATGCATAAAATATGTCCTAAATGAGTTTGTACATAAGTTTTTTCGGGCCAACCCGCATCGACCCTTTTGACCCAAAATAATGACCCATGTTGATCAAGTATAATTTATAAGTAATGGAAAAAAAGAGACATCAAGCAAGAACCTCAAGCTGGTTTGATTTGGTTGTAAGGTTACCCACTTCAGCTGCTGACTTTCCAGTCCACTCCTTATATTTCAACACTTCGGCTGACAAATCTTGTACTTGTGACAGCTGGCGATCGCGGTCATCTCTCACTTGTTGTAAATCCAATCTTAAGCGTTCTACTTCACTAGCCGCAGCTTCTTTTAGATTCTTTAACTCTGTGTTACTTGCCTAAAAATAAATCCAGAAATAATAAAAACTTTGTTGCGGTACAAAAGATGAAGTCAATCATATAATAAAAATACCGACTTTTGTAGCAGTTAACTGTTCCTGCAAGGAAGTGCATTGGCCTCTTAAGCTGCTGATGTTCTCCAAAACTGCAACCTTTTCTTTCTCCGCGTTTTTAAGGATCTCATTAGTTTGTTGAAGCTCCGACTGAAGCTTACTATTGTATTGTTGTAAACTCGTGTTGTATTCTTGTAGTCTCTTGTACATATCGTTGACTGATAAGATCTAAGAACCAATTAAATAGAGACTCTTAGATTGAGTAGCAGAGTGAGAATTTCATAAAATTACAAATCCTTTTAGATATTTAACCTTTTGATTAGCACTTGAACACTCTCTTTGAGCTCGTTCAAGATCTTCCAAGATGGAAGATTGTGATCTCTCTGCAGACAACCGAGCATCTTTTTCCTTCGTTAATGTTTCTATTGCAGCCTGAAATTAAACTTGACAGTTAGAAATATTAAATTTTAAAATATAACACAAGCTATTCAAGACGATCAAGAATCAATACGTACCAACTTATCCGATTCTTCTTTCGCAAATTTCTCTTGTAACGATGTGTAATTTTTGCGTAACTCCATAATTATTGAATTCAGTTCTTCTTCCTTTTCATTCATTAGAATCTCTTGAGCCAAGAAATAGAAAACAAGTTTAAACTACAGAACTAATCTACTGATCTAACATAAAAACTCATTTAAATAATTCTATTAAAAGTTATACCCATATCATAGCATTTCTGTTCTGCTGATTCCAACATCCTCATATGTTTTTCTTGCTCGAAAAGAAGATCTCCTTCAAGTTCTTGAAACCATTTGATACACATTCTTAGCCTTTTTATGTAATCCATCATTGTATCACATTTCTCCTAAAAATCCAACAGAATCAACATAATTTTAGACAAAATTCAAAGAATCAACAGCAAGATACTTGCATTACAAAAACATTTAATAATACTAATGTGATTCATCTACGTCTATGTTCAAAGAAACTAAATATGTTCTTATCATACAACACTTTTTTAAGAATCTACAAGTCAATGCTTCAGAATAGCAAAGATTACTTGCATCACAAAAATAATTAATAATATTAGTGTACTGGCATTTTGTTACTGATCATAGCAATACAAGCTAAAAATATGGCCGGTAACTAAAAAGGCGTGTACTATGACCGGTAACAAAAGTAATTGCATGCTGATAATTTCACGGTACATTTTCTTAATCACTAAAACATTTTAACTAATTTATCACAATAAAATTTATGATATGAATATTGGCTACAATTCTACAACAAATACTTATACGTTAAAATTTCTTGAGATTCATTCGAGTCAAGTAACATAACATAAGGTCCAACAACAAAAATGAACTTACCTTGAGACTGAACTTATCCTTAGGTCTAATCTTCTCATTCAACAATGCTTCAACATCTTCTCTTCTAAACTCAATCCCTCCACAATCCGACCCAGCACGACTACTAACCGACCCGGCCCACGTACCCGAATCATGACCACCATTAACAACAGAAAAAACCTGCCTTGGTAATCTACCACCATTAACTGCCCCAACCATTTTCTTATAAATAGCTCAAAGTTTACACCTTCTAAATAATTTTGTAATTCTTGATCACACACAAAAACATAAAATGACCCAAAAACAAAATATGGGTATTAAACTAATGATCAAAGGGTGTCCATTTTTGTAAAAAAGTAACCAAAGTTTTCAAAATTTTAATAATCTTGAAAATCTTGATCACACAGAAAAACACACCATGATCAAAAAACAAAACATGGGTAATGAACTAATGAATAAAGGGTATAGTTAGGTGCTGTTACTTGAAAGGAAAGATTAAATTTATTAGGTGGTGGGTGTATATGAATATGAATTGAAATGAAAGCTAACTTATAAAGATTGTAATTAAATATGTTTGCTTAAATTTGCAGGGATGGAGACGATGGAGCTGTGATGGTGAGGTTTTTCTTACTTTTTAAATTTTGAAATTTTTAATACGTTGGGATTATTATGGTTTGTAACAAAATTGCAATATTTTTTGGTTTTGTTTTATAGAGTTTAAAAATGAGGCCGGTTGAGGTGGTGGTGTGGCCTTGACTAGTTCTAATACCAAATGGAGCAAGTACAAATGGTTAAATGCTAGGAGACTTTTTATTTTAACAATTGTTTTTTGGGTACCTTTTTTTTTCAACAAATATTTGTCTTAGAGCATAGCTAGCTAATGTAAGTTACAAAATGACATACATTGACAAAATCGGTTTTGTGCATTTAAAATTTGTCGTTGTGGTTTCTTCTTATTCTTATCATTTTAATTATATTTCTCATTTTATCTTAACTTTGGTTAAAACGACCTAAACATGGAAGTACGTTGATTTTTTGTGACAAAAAATTTGACGAAAATATCCTGCGGTCATTGTCTTTCACATGTTATCTTTAGTCAACATGCCTGAATCCGTCAATGTTGACGATTTTCAATATTTACTAATGAAATAAACAAAAATTACATTGATGTTGTAATTACTCAGGTTTTTAGCTTATATGTACTCCACTAAAAAGTATACAATAGTTCATGTCAAGTAACTTTTGCATTTTAAGACATGTGAGACTCTTAAATAATCATAATATCAAATAGTCTAGAAGAGTATTCCGACTAGACTAATGATGAGCTTAATCACTGGCTAAAAGCTATAAATGTAAAATTAAGTGCTATCATGTGCCTTTTAAATTTGTTGGTTATACTGCTTCAATTTTTGTTGGTTTTCGTAACTTTAGGACGTTTTGGGCAAAAATCGTTTTAACTTAGAGTTGTTTTGGTCACATAAATTATTTCTCAAAATCATTGTTGTTCTTACCATCTCACTAGCTTTTACCTATTTATAATTATTCATTTACGCAGGTGCATTTAAAATATACATTTGTCTTCTCATTTTAACTTTCTTTCTCATCTAATCCTAACTACAAAATTATGATCTCAATATCTTTTATGCATGGTGTATCTCTCTCCCCGTGTTTTTAACCGTTGCGCGACCCACATTTTTATCTCACGCATCCTTCTTATCTCAAAGTTTCGACACATGCATGTCTTCATTATATTGAATGATTCATAGAATGCATTTATCGATCATAATTACAAATTTAACTATACGACATCCACTTTTACTAGCATTCAGTAATCTAACCAATTTATTCATGTATTGCAGGTTCACGTAATTTCACGTGCATCATATCTAATTCTAGTCTAATGTTAATTGCATCTATAGTTCTCTATTAACGTTAAGTTTTTCAAACTTAGGATATATGCATATGATCGGATGATGCATAAGACTACAACGATTGCATCAAGTTTTTCAAATCATATCATTATGCATTAAAATTCGTACATAACCTGAAATCATAAAATCAATGAAAATGCAAAAACTGAATACATGCAAATTGAAAAAAAAATATATCAAAGCCGGCGTCATTCTTCGACTAGTTGCAACCCCATAAACATATAATAGATGAACCAAACATAAGGTACATACTTTTGGATTTAAAGGGATCAACTAACACAGTAACACAAATAATATAATTGAATATGTATTCCCTTGATACACAAGCATTGTGGTGCTTACTTTTTCGGGATTCCATGCAAACGTAAAGATAACACAATACCAGTAGTCCATTTACTTTACCTTTTTTTCTGAAAATATATATCAGTTAAATCCAACCAATTCATCCATGGTCCTTTACATAATAGTTAGGAGTACAAAAACTTCATTCACAAAAAAGAAAAAAAGTTAAAACAGGGAAAAAAGGGTTAAGAAGTCACTAGCTACTTCCACAGTTCCACAGTTACTTTGTTACAGTAGTTTTTAAATTATTTTTAACATATTTTATCACGTTTACTAAAAACCCAAACCGGCCCTTACGTGAAGTTTGATAATCACTTCTTTATGTTTATAACTTCATGAGTAATATATTATAACGAAAATAATGTAATATGTTAATGGCAAGTATACATCATTAAGCCTGCAACAAGTATTATACATAATAAGAGTAGGATAATAAGAGTAGGGATCCAGTGAGAAGTTACCCATATCATAGCATTTCTGTTCTGCTGATTCCAACATCCTCATATGTTTTTCTTGCTCGAAAAGAAGATCTCCTTCAAGTTCTTGAAACCATTTGATACACATTCTTAGCCTTTTTATGTAATCCATCATTGTATCACATTTCTCCTAAAAATCCAACAGAATCAACATAATTTTAGACAAAATTCAAAGAATCAACAGCAAGATACTTGCATTACAAAAACATTTAATAATACTAATGTGATTCATCTACGTCTATGTTCAAAGAAACTACAAATATTTTCTTATCATACAACACTTTTTTAAGAATCTACAAGTCAATGCTTCAGAATAGCAAAGATTACTTGCATCACAAAAATAATTAATAATATTAGTGTACTGGCATTTTGTTACTGATCATAGCAATACAAGCTAAAAATATGGCCGGTAACTAAAAAGGCGTTTACTATGACCGGTAACAAAAGTAATTGCATGCTGATAATTTCACGGTACATTTTCTTAATCACTAAAACATTTTAACTAATTTATCACAATAAAATTTATGATATGAATACTTGGCTACAATTCTACAACAAATACTTATACGCAGGGGCGGAGCTATTAAGGGACCGGGAAGGGTCCCGGACCCCTTAGGCCTAAGCCCGTTAATGTATTTTTCCGCGATTTCATGCGTTATTCCGGAAAAAAAAAATTGTTTCGGCCCTCCCATTTAATGTTCTTCCGGAACAAAAATTGTTTCGGCCCTCCCAAAAAAAAATTTCTAGCTCCGCCACTGCTTATACGTTAAAATTTCTTAAGAATCATTCGAGTCAAGTAACATAACATAAGGTCCAACAACAAAAATGAACTAACCTTGAGACTGAACTTATCCTTAGGTCTAATCTTCTCATTCAACAATGCTTCAACATCTTCTCTTCTAAACTCAATCCCTCCACAATCCGACCCAGCACGACTACTAACCGACCCGGCCCACGTACCCGGATCATGACCACCATTAACAACAGAAAAAACCTGCCTTGGTATTCTACCACCATTAACTGCCCCAACCATTTTCTTAAAAATAAACCAAACTTGACACTTTCTGAATAGTCTTGAAAAAACACAATATAATCAAAAAAACAAAATGTGGGTATTAAGCTAATGCATAAAGGGTGTCCATTTTTGTAAAAAAAATGATCTTGAAAATATTTATCACACAAAAACACAAAATGATCAAAAAAACAAAATGTGGGTATTAAACTAATGATCAAAGGGTGTCCATTTTTGTAAAAAAAAGTAACCAAAGTTTTCAAAATTTTAATAATCTTGAAAATCTTGATCACATAGAAAAACACACCATGATCAAAAAACAAAACATGGGTAATGAACTAATGAATAAAGGGTATAGTTAGGTGCTGTTACTTGAAAGGAAAGATTAAATTTATTAGGTAGTGGGTGTATATGAATTGAAATAAAAGCTAACTGATAAAGATTGTAATTAAATATGTTTGCTTAAATTTGCAGGGATGGAGACGATGGAGCTGTGATGGTGAGGTTTTTCTTACTTTTTAAATTTTGAAATTTTTAATACGTTGGGATTATTATGGTTTGTAACAAAATTGCAATATTTTTTGGTTTTGTTTTATAGAGTTTAAAAATGAGGCCGGTTGAGGTGGTAGTGTGGCCTTGACTAGTTCTAACACCAAATGGAGCAAGTACAAATGGTTAAATGCTAGGAGACTTTTTATTTTAACAATTGTTTTATTTATTTTTATTTTTTTGGTACCTTTGTTTTTTCAACATGGATTTTGTCTTAGGCTATGTTTGTCAAGCTTATTGACTTACAAGGGTTAGAGTTTTTAAAATAAGCTAACTTACAAAATTATAAGCTTTGCTTGTCATACGAGTTTATGAAAGCTTTTATAAGTCATAAGCCTTCATAATCCCAAGCCTATAGAAAAAGGCTTATGGGAGCTTATAGTTAGCCAAATTACTTAAATATCCGTAAAAAATATAATATATTATCACGTAAAAATTGGAAATATATGTGAAGTTAATTTGATGTATTTTTATGTGATTTTACATTAATAAGCTTCAACTCAAATTAATTCGCCAAAGAGCTTTATAAAAATATAAGTTTCAGTTTTCGACTTATAATATAAGCTCCAGCCTCAGCCTCAGCCTCAGCCCCAACCCATTACGTCAAACATGCCCTTAGAATATAGCTAATGTAGGTTACAGAACGACATAATTGACAAAATTAGGGAATGCATCTATTTTTATGGGTGAATTTAAAATTTGTAGTTGTGGTTTCTTCTCATTCTTCTCATTTTAGTTATGTTTCTCATTTGATCCTAACTTTGGTTAAAACGACATAAACGTGGAATTACGTTTATCTTTTGTGACAAAAATTTGATCGGTCATTGTCTTTCACATGTTATTACATTAGTGTAACATGTATGAATTCGTCAGTCTTGACAATTTTCAATATTTACTAATGAAAATAAACAAAAAATATATTGATGTCGTAATTAGTCAGATTTTTAGTTGATACGTTGAGTTTTAACTTCAGTATGTAACTCCACTAACAAGTAATCTTTGCATTTTAAGACATGTGAGACTCTTAAATGATCATAATATCATATAGGAGTCAAGAAGAGTATTTCGACTAGACTAATGATGAGCTTAATCACTGCCTAAAAGCTATAAATGTAAATTTAAGTGCTATCATGTGCCTTTTAAGTTTGTTGAAGTTAGATGACGAGGATAATGCTTCAGGTNTCAAAATCATTGTTATTCTTACCATCTTACTAGCTTTTGGCTATGTTTGACAACACGTAGCAGTAAGCAGTAATTGTTTTTTGATAACGTAGCTGTATCTGTAATTATAAAGTATAAAACAAGCAAATGCTTACCACTTGTCGCTTCTTCAGGAAGCATTTAAGATTGGAGCAGTTAGTTATGTTTCAAACGCTTATTGAGGTGTTACCAAACAAGCATTAAGCAAATTCTTACCGCTTATCGCTCTTAAATACTTTCAAATGTTTGTTGTCAAATATGACCTTTATCTATTTATAAACATTCATTATGGATTCATTTATGTATGTACATTTAAAATGTTAATTCTAGTTACTTCTCACTTTTCTCATTTTAACTTTATTTCTCATCTAATCTTTATTAAAAAATTATGATCTCAATACCTTTTATGCATGCTTATCTCTCTCCCCTCTTTTTAACCGTTGCGCGACCCTCATTTTTATCTCACGCATCCTTCTTATCTCAAAGTTTCGACACATGCATATCTTCATTATATTGAATGCTTCATAGAATGCATTTATCGATCATAATTACAAATTTAACTATACGACATCCACTTTTACTAGCATTCAATAATCTAACCAATTTATTCATGTATTGCAGGTTCACGTAATTTCACGTGCATCATATCTAATTCTAGTCTAATGTTAATTGCATCTATAGTTCTCTATTAACGTTAAGTTTTTCAAACTTAGGATATATGCATATGATCGGATGATGCATAAGACTACAACGATTGCATCAAGTTTTTCAAATCATACCATTATGCATTAAAATCGTACATAACCTGAAATCATAAAATCAATGACAATGCAAAAACTGAATACATGCAAATTGAAAAAGTTATCGAAGCCGACATCATTCTTCGACTAGTCGCAAGTTACAACCCCATAAACATATACTCCGTAATAGATACACCAACATAAGGTACATACTTTTTGGATTTAAAGGGATCAACTAACACAGTAACACAAATAATTGAATATGTATTCCCTTGATACACAAGCATTGTGGTGCTTACTTTTTCGGGATTCCATGCAAACGTAAAGATAACACAATACCAGTCCATTTACTTTACCTTTTTTCTGAAAAAAAATATATCAGTTAAATCCAACCAATTCATCCACGGTCCTTTACATAATAGTTAGGAGTACAAAACTTCATTCATAAAAAAGAGAAGAAAAAAAGTTAAAACAGGGAGAAAAGGGTTAAGAAGTCACTAGCTACTTCCACAGTTCCACAGTTACTTTGTTAGTTTTTAAATTATTTTTAACATATTTTATCACGTTTACTAAAAACCCAAACCGGCCCTTACGTGAAGTTTGATAATCACTTCTTTATGTTTATAACTTCATGAGTAATATATTATAACGAAAATAATGTAATATGTTAATGGCAAGTATACATCATTAAGCCTGCAACAAGTATTATGCATGATAGATATAGAGTACAAAATAATGCTTTAAAATCACAAAATGATTTTTATTTCTATAATTCTATATAGCATTTAAATACTCAAAAAGTGCAACTTAACGCGAAGCTAGTAGGATGACTAGCGGATGCTGAGCCACCCTTAATCAGCTCATTGCGTTAAATAATTATTGCATCCATGAGTTATGTTCTTAATAGTTTTTGCCCCCCAAATGATTATTCGCAGGATATAACATTGTTGACCTGTTAATGTATGTTTATTATTATGGTAATGACTTTTGAAATGATAAAAACGAGAATGGCACCAGCCGCCGCGTTGCGGGCGGGCCTGCTTTTTTTCCCGACCAATTAGTACATGATATCAAGTAGTCATACACTCACCATTTATATACTTGCATCACATTCGAATGAAGGTCGTTGTTTACCTCAACTAAATGAACTGGGTTGAACCTAAAGTCACGAAAACGTTGTTTTGGACCTCACCCAGACGAAGCAGGGGATAAAATAGAAAATACAACTTATACTTTTTCATCAAATATTTTAGGCAATCTGAATACAAAAAAGGCAGAAACTATGTTGTAAATCTTCATTATCATATGTAGTAGTTTCAGTAGTCTTCTTATTGAGGTGTTATAATGTTGCAAATGTAAACAATATATCTCAACTGTTGAAAGGACCATTATTACCGGTTTAGATATATAATATGACCATGGTGTGATTTTGGTTTATGTTCTGATCCACCCACTCGGCCCACATCTAAGGCATTCTTTCGTACGCCATTGGCCTATCGACTTCCTCAAACTCTGTTGCTCCCTCATCAAAAGATCCTCGTCTATTTCGTCACAAAGCTGAAGCAATCCGGTCTCGGGCTTCAAATGTCTCTCATTTTTATCCCACTTATACCTACAGTACCATGAAAAAGATACATTGATCATGTGCACATGACTCTAAATCTAACAAAAGATATTTCATAGTTTTTAAACTATCCATGCTTTTAAGGACTCAAATTTAGTGCTACCCAATAAACATATAGCAAATAGAAAATCATTATTTGAGGTTATGTACGAACCCGACAATAGCTCAAGTCGCATCCAAAGCAGGACCTCGCATTAGGTTTTCCTTGAACTTGAATTCAATCCCTAACAGCAACAATATCAAAAGATCATTATTTTTTGAAGGATTGGGCTTGCTTATTAAAGCAGCTAATCTAGTTATGGTGTTTAGATTGCCACTTAAAGCTACAAATCTGCTTATCACTTAAAGCTACTAATCTAGTTATGACTTTGGATCGGATTGCCACTTAAAGTAAAAATTCTGAAAGTAGCACCTTGCAACTGTGATAGATAAATATGAAACTCACATTGATAAGCATTTGTAGATGGGCGTGGCTGCATACTCGTGGCATGACAATGGGAATCAGAGACATGCAACGAATCGTGAAAGAAGTTTGTGTAGGTACCTGCAAAAAAATAACATAAATCAAACGATTGTGTATGAATTTGTATGAATAAAACTTTTTGGTATCACTACTGTTAAGTCGATAGAGAGACTTATGACTGTCAACTCGATAGTGAGACTTATGACTGTTAATTTGATAATTCAGGCCGTAACCGAGGGGAAAAGAACAGGGGTCACAGTAAAGCTTTCACTTTCAGTTAACAATAGCTTACTTTTTGGTAATACTTCCTCTTAACAGATAAAACTGTAGTAGCTTACTTTATTGGTACAAATTGAAAGAAGACCACATCTACCGGTTTTTTATACGAAAAAGATGCAGCTGTTGCTGTACCAAGTGCCTCCGCTTCCATTTCTTCTGGATCCCAACTATAAAGCGTACGTGCAGATGTTGTTGTGGCTTCTTTATCAGCCTGTTCCTGTAAAATCATGCTAACAGATTTAGTACAACTTTACAACTGTGGAATACCGTATATGGTTCATCGTCAAAAAAATACGCTGATCAGCTAGATATGTTCTTTGTTCAGGTGGTATACTTTCTTTACCTAGTTCAAAATCAAATACACCGTTATTGATGTTTTGCAAATTGCAGTTGTGGCTTCGTCTGCAGCATATATTTTCTTTGTCGAGCTGTTGGCTGAATGCAGTTTTTGGTCATCTTCAGCTTGACGTCCAGTAGTATTAATAAATGTATCAATTGGCTGTTCAAATGGATGCTGGTGAGCAGTAGCGTTTTCATACGGTACCGATGTCAGCAACAAACCCGTTAGGCATCCATTCACTTGCTGCAAGCCCAAAAAAAGTACAAAAATAAAAAGTAATGAATACATACACAATGATGAACAATGAGGTGAATGTATACTTACATATATAGTCACTACTTTGGCCATTGATAGTAGCAGAAGCATAGCGCGTGGCACATCGCGACAAAATTTCACAAACGGTAGCAGGACACTTCACTGTACTATACCCCATGAAAATGAAAATCAGGTAGGTTAAAAAAAACAGCAACCTGATTTTAAAATGCAAATCCAAAACCCCTTAAATCTTACCCCAACTATTCACGGGCTGATATTTGGACTATAGGTAATGAAATTCCATATGACTTGGATCCAATACAACTTAGACTAAACTACAACTCTCCAACGCAAACGCAATTGTGCCTAATCAACAATGTCAAGATTACTAAGCACGAATTCCAGTGGAATGTTCATGTATAGTTCCAAAAAAGGTAAAAAAATAACTCATAATACCCATGAAGAAACAAATACCTGACCCTTGGAAGCCGCCGTGACATATTGAACTGTTGACAATAGAAGGCACCCGCTGCAAGACAAATAAAATAACGACGACCGAAACTTCTGAATACATAGATAGAGTATTCATAGATAGAACTGAATAATAGCTTATATGACGTCCGACACTTTGGTTAAATAATTTAACATGTTGGCGTCATTTAGGCATTTAGTCATATTTGTATCAGTTGTTATTGTCGCATCATTATTTCTTGAAATGCCGAAAAATAAGTAATGCCAAACACCCCCTTATTAACGAAACTCATTCATAAAGATACTAATGGCTTAAATTTTTACAAACGAAAGTAACAAAAGATTAGAAATTTACTTGTTTCCATTTGAGGAGATGCTGAAATATTTGAACTTTAGCCTTTTAAGCCACCTGCCATGTGACAGACTTCGCAAACGTTTTTTGCCTTGTTAGCCCTCTGGTATGCTGTTCCTGCGCCTTCAGCTGCGTTCTCATAAGACCCGGCTTATGTATGCATCTAAGTGTCACGATAAACACATTTATTAACCACTTATTAATCTTTTGTAAATGTATACTTGAAGGGTAATAACTCTTTTATAAATGTACACCTTGAAGGGCTAAGAGTAAGCCTAACAACTTTCGGATGCTTATCAATTGTAGTCCCATCTTTTATTTTGACAGCCGAGCTCTGCAAACCATTTCAATTGTTATGACAAAGCATAAAAAAGAAATTAGACAAACGTATGGCACTCCTAAATATAACATGGTTGGATAGTGTGACATTTTTCTCTAATATTGTTTGATTTTGATATTTATGTTATCCTATAAGTTGGCTGCAAATCTAATGACTGTTATGTATTTGCTAAAACAATTTATTTCAAGAAATTTTTAATATTATGACCTGTTCTTTGCAAGGTTTATCTTGATCACAATACTGTTGGTCTATAATGATACGGTTCTTCACATTCTTCATCTTGATATTTATAAATTTAATATTGGTTACCTTTGTTGATCCACCCTTCAATTATAACAAAGGACACGTTAATGACGTCGTAATTATAACAATTCTTATTTTTCAAATAAAAAATTGTTGCGAAGTTCCATTGCCTAATACATTAGTACTACATGTGCATCTATGTATGTGAACGAAAAAAGTTTCACTTTACCACATATGTTTGTCGAATCTATTGATAATTAGAGATATAGATGAAACCTTTTTTACTCAATGTCGAACTTTAGCCTTTTAAGCTGCCTAATAACTTCCGGATGCTTATCAGTTGTAGTCTACATGTTGGTACTTCATTCTTCCCCGTCTTCTTAATTTTCTTATCAATAAACCTTTAACCGAATTCCAACAAAAACAAAAAGTACACATCTTTTTTCACTAAGTCATAAAAACAAACAGTTGGTATGCATCTATACTAAACAATATAAGCAACACCTTACTTTATCATATAACTAATAAAATCAAAAACCCACATCACCGATCACAATATACAACAAATCCATATCATATAATAATCAAAAACCATAGTAGAAAAAGGTATACTTGAAATAATCGGAAACCATAAGATAATCAAAAAAGTAATAAAAAAACAATACCTTATCTCCCATCCTTTGATATAACTACTATGTCCACCACTACCACTATCATTCTTCCCACTTGATCTCCTCACTTCCGTCGAGACCGTCGTCCTCCACTTCATCGTCACCAATATCCTTTGTGCCACCATCTTGTATGTATGTGTGTTTGAGAAAGCGAATGATGGTTCTAGATGTGGATGAATCTAGAATCATCTGTACTGATGAACTATCAAACAGATAATAACCTATTAGATGATAAGGGCCAGGCAGCCAAAAATTAGGATAGGAAACTGGGCTAAAACTGGCTAAGAAGGGAACCCAAAAAGGGCTAAGGATTGGGCCACAACGATTTTGGCGGGAAAAAAAAAACGCCAAAAACGGCGTCGTTTACTTTGGTATTTAATAATATATATAATTATCAAATTTCAAGGAATAGGTTAAAGTGTACATAACTGATTAAAAACACAACCACGTGAATGTAAGATAATGTAAGACAATAGAAACCCCTAGGTATAAACTTTATTGATGACCATTATTTACAATGGTAAACCCTAATTGCCAAAACCCACAAACCGAGCTTGGGCTTAATTATCCACTAATATGTAAGATAATGTAAGACAATAGAAACCCCGTAGGTATAAACTTTATTGATGACCATTATTTATAATGGTAAAACCCTAATTCCCAAAATCCACAAACCGGGCTTGGGCCTAATTATCCACTAATATGTAAGATAATGTAAGACATTAAGGTATGGGCATCCCGAAATTGGCTATATCTTTTGTCTCTTCAGAATCCGATCCTCCTTGGTCCATAGCTGCTATTGTTGATGACATTAAGGTATGGGCATCCCAGTTTGCTCTTTCTTTTTCATGGGTTAAGCGCGATTGTAATTTAGCGGCTCATCATGTCGCTAAAATAGCTTTTAGTTCTCATGAAAACTTTGTTTGGGATGTAATGTTTCCTGATGATATTTCCTCAATTGCGAGGTGTGATATATAATTTTGTGGCTGCGGCCTTTCTTTGCTAAAAAAAAATGTAAGACAATAGAAACCCCGTAGGTATAAACTTTATTGATGACCATTATTTATAATGGCAAAACCCTAATTTCCAAAACCCACAAACCGGGCTTGGGCCTAATTATCCACTAATATGTAAGATAATGTAAGACAATAGAAACCCCGTAGGTATAAACTTTATTGATGACCATTATTTATAATGGTAAAACCCTAATGTCCAAAACCCACAAACCGGGCTTGGGCCTAATTATCCACTAATAGTGAATGCTGAACTCTCAATTTTTTTAACAATACTAGACGAATATCCGCACAAAACGACAGTGTACAGCGACAAATAATTATCCTTGCGTACTTGTGTTTTGGGGTGACCATTGATGCAACTTACGAGTTTAATCTATAGTCATTGCAAAGAAGAAAAAAGTTTAGAGGTTATGAACGAAAAATAACAAAAGTTTGAGGAGTAAATAATATGTAAACCATTAATTAAGTAACTGAATTTTACTTTTTCTTTAAAGTTTTTATTTGCCCCGTTTTATCTTAACGCAGTGAATAAGGTATTTTAAATAACGAGTCATTCAGACCCGGGAGATGCCCCGGGCTGTATATGATGGTATTATATATTTAAATTGTTATTGTTCAGCACAAATTTTCGTCATTTTGATCATAGATCCATTATTTAGTTTCGTCATTTTATATTCGGGACGTATTTTTGTCATTGTATATATAAGTTGTCACGGTAGCATACATTTTGTAAGCATGATACGTATTTAAAATAGTTTATTGACATGTAATATTTTAAGATGTATTTTTTACGTAATATTTTTATTCTATTTATTTTGGTATTGACTCTATCATTTTTTATTGGAACTAACTAATATTAATGCATTGGGCTAAGTTATAACTATTTCTCATGATAGTCAATAACGCCCGTGCGATGCACATGTGCAGTATAGAAGTTTTCATAGATTTAAAATACGTGCGATGCACATGGGCTATATAGAAGTTTTCATAACGTAATATTCGGCATTTATTTTCGTCATTTTATATTTAAGTTTTCATGGTGTCACACATTTGCTAAACTTTATACGTACTTAGAATACTTTATTGAGTTGCACATGGGCTGTATATATGTTTTTATATCGTAATCTTCAGAACTTATTTTCGTCATTATATATCTAAGCTGTGATGGTATCACATTTCTAAGCATGACACACATTTAAAATAGTTTATTGACATTAAAAGAATATATGTGAAGAGATTTTTTTCAAGATGTTACATTGAAAAGAGTCTCTTCACATGTAATTTATTAATATGTATAAGTTACATAAATTATTTTAAATATGAAGCGATGACATTAATGTTGGAGACCTTTTATATTCATCCACGTGCAATGCACACAGGTTTGGACTGCCTCAGGACCCATGCGATCCACACAGGTTGGATCTAATTGTTTTTTTTCGTAATGTTCGGGACTAATTTTCGGTTCATGTTTGAAACTCTCATTTTTTTGTGAAAGACGGACTTCGTTGTTCAAATAAATTACATTATTAAAAGCGAACTATAAAACAAATTTCCTTTTTAACAAAACTATAAAAACATAAAACATTAAAGTGATTAGTATATTCAAGAGTATAAATTATAATTCGTATAATAAATTATAATTCGTATAGTAAAATATTGCATGTTTAATTTGTAACGTACTATTAATATGAATGCTAAGTATTCATCGATATTGACACCAGTGACCGTGGCGTTGTTCTTGTTGTTGTCTTTGTCGTTGTTGTTCATTGGCATTTTGCATGTTTTGTTCTTGATACAATTTTCGTGACTTGTCGATCTCTTTCTTTAATGTGAAGAGGTTTTTTGCAAAATGTTATATTTAAATGAGGTTTTTCATATGTAATCTTTTAATGTAAGTTACATAAATTATTTTTTAATTAATGCATTACTACAACATTTTTCCATAAACTATAATATCGAATTTGGAGCATTCATTAGTAACTCATTCTAAGTATTTACAGTATGACGACATGAATCACATGATCTCAAACTCAAATGAATAATGCTTACCTCATGATAGGTGTAGGATAACATTTGAAATACAATTTTCTTCTCCTTTATATATTTCTTCGATTTAGAAGATTCTCATTGTTATGATGATAGTGTGAAGATATTTTTATTATATACTACATTTGCAATATGTAACATCGACATAATTTACACAGTCATATCAAATATCAAAGTCACGCAATATTCCAAGACGTTTAATTAAGAAAGTGGCATTAACACAACTCCTCTTAAATGCTATTTGACAATGTAATGAAATGATGTTAAACTTAGTATTAAATCATAATGGTTTCAGATTAGCCTTGTTAGCTTTACCAAAACATTCTCCTAGCTAACAGATCTGTTAAGTTGTTACCTAGCATATGGTAATGTTAGAGGGCTACAACAACATAACACAACACTGAAAATTTACATAAAATAATATAAATTCGATATTGGCTTTATTAATGAACTTAAGCTATATAATGAGTCGATATGATGCTTAACTTACCCACCATAGAAAAGTTTTAAGCCCAATGTGCATGAACGCGGTGGTTGGAGGAATTTGTGGTTGTTTGTGGTGATTTTGACAATTATATAGGGTATGTTTGGGAGAAGTACTGTTGCTGGAACTGGTGCTGGTGCTGGAGAGGTGCTGGTGCTGGAGATTATAAAAAAAGAGATTATTGTTTATAAGCCTACATGAAGTAACCTTTGTTTTAAGAGATTATGGGAAGATTATTTTTTTTTAGAATCTCTTATAAGTTATGTCTGCCAAACAGTGATTATTTTTTAAGTAGCTTATTTTCTGAAAATAAGCAGCAATCTCTCAAGCAATCTTGTGTACCAAACATAGCCATTAGTTGAGTAAAATATTTTGTAACTCATGGACAGAAGGTAAGAAAAGACTAACCACTAATTGGTGTGTTTAATTTATGGGCATTAGGCATTTTTGGTTTGTATTCTTTGAGGTTTAGAGATGACTTGAAAGCATGTTGTAGCCGTAACAGAACTTTGTGGCACGATTCCTATGTATTACCCTTAATGCATGATATTAAATCAATGTACTACCACGTGAAGCTTCCACCCATTTCACTTCATTCATGAAACATTTATTGTGAGCACTTTGGCATTTATAAGGTACAACTTAAGCTTTTTAGTATTATAGGATGAAATACTTCTATTAAACTAAAGAACGTTATGACCGACAAAATTTTGCTTGAGTTTCCATTAACTTTTATGTATTATTCCTGAAGCAAAATATTTGTTTTCTTCACGTAATTCCTGATTGGTACTCTAGTGTTTCGCTGTATACGCGTCATTACCACCTTGATGTTTTTTATTTATTAACATTTGTTTTTTTTTCCTTCGCGTAATTTTTGATGGGCAAGTCACCATACTATCAGATAAAGGTGTGTTTGTTTTTTAAGAGGGTCTGAATCTGAATCTGAAACCTCAATATCTGAATCTTGAATCTGAGGCGTAATGTCTGAATCTGACCTGGCTTCTGAACAAAAAAAGGAAAAAAAAAAAAAAAAAAAAAACTCATGTTTGAACCGCACATTTGCTTGCTCATGACTTGTTTTTTTGTTATTTTTCAATGTCAACAGAGGCATTAAGACATCGTTCTCCAGTAATAGACGCATTAAGATCTTATTGCATCTGACGCGGTCTGAACGGGAAAAAAAACAAACAGTTCCTGAACGGCCACCCCGCCCGGCGCCCCACCCCCCGCCCGGGGCGGGGGCGCCCCCCGCCCCCCCCCCCACCCAGGAGGGCCCGCCGCCCCGCCCGCCCGGCCGCCGGGCACCGCCGCGCCCCCGCCGCCCCCCCGGCCCGCGCCCCCCCCCCCGCAGGCCCCCGCCCGCCGGGCCCCGCCGCCCCACCCGCCCGCCCCGCCCCCGCGCCCACCACCCCCCACCCCCCCCCACCCGGCGCGCGCCCAGCCAACCCCCCCCCCGGCACCCCAAGCGGATTCTGACGCGTCTGACACGGTTTCACATCATTGGGAGACTTTTAAAAGCTCTTCTTTAAAAAACCAAAGACAACAAGACTTTGAATTCCATTTGTAATTATCAAAAGGGCTTGTAGCAATATTCATGTTTTTGTTTGTCTATAACACTTCTCCGATCTTAATTATTATAATATTGCTAATTATTATATAACTGATTATTAATGGTGAATTGTTATTGATTTTTAAATCTCAAGCCCTCGTTTTAATGTTACTAAAATCTTAAGGTGATTTTTTTTGTAATATATCGAAAAATGTTAATTGTCTAGAGTGCAATGTGAAGCCGAGTGACGAATAATACATTATTGTCTCAACCACCTCATCAGACTCTAAATAAAATACCCAAAAACTAAACATACGTTCTTAAACAAAAAACCTATAACATGTTATTGGTACATCTAGGCCTACCCAAAATACGCAACGAAAAATACCGCACTTTACTTTAAATTTAAAAAAAAAAAAAAAAAAAAAAAAAAAAAAAAAAAAAAAAAAAGGCACCAAACTGGTGCAGTGTAAAGCCGAACGGCGGGCGAGCACAATGGCAGGCACAAACGTGCGCATTCGTACGTTGTTGGTCAAATGACCGACAAAAAACTTACCATAACCAAGCACTCCCCTCATGTCGACGTAACCCTTTGTTTTACCGATAATGATGACAAAATAGAATTTGGGGGGTTTTAGACATACTAACGGTACTCTTAGCAAAATTTTTGGTGGCAATAATTGATTACAATGTTTTAAGATAACGACCAATTTATAGACCCATTTTTTATGATTGACGCACTTTTTAAGTTATACCAATTTTTTACGCCCACTNTTACGCACTTTGTTCTATGCAAATCTGCTAAGTTCAACATGAATAAACCTTATATAAGATCAGTAATCAAGTATAACATTCATTGATACAAGTTAGATGTATACTCGAATCTTAGTGTGGCACAGAGTCAAGATCAAACGAGAAGAAAACTTTTAAAATAAGAAAGATGAGACACACATTCGGGATGCATCAACTTAAAGTAAATGCATCTTTATTTATTTAGATGCATTGTAATGTATTTTCTAGCTCAAAAATTAGATAAATATACATATATTAGATGCATTTAAGTGGCGGTGATTACCTTGTACAAGTGGGCCAATCCCGCAGGACCATCATTTGTGAGGGCCCTCCAATTTAATATATGTTCATTAGGATTTATACATACCGTGTTTTGAATTTTTACAGCCATTTTTAAATACTATCAAACTTAATCCAATAAACGCCCGCCGCCTGAAAACAAACATGTCCATGGTTATTGACAAAAACTAAAAACTTAAGGAAACAATTAAATAGGTACCAACTTGTCGCTTTAGAAGATCTTGAGATTCAATGTAAATATTTTTCTTCTGGTAACCAAATTGTTTTTCTGTGATCATACATTCATACCACTGAACACACAAATATTTATGAAGATACAAGATGGAAATAATTTATAGTCTTAACATCTCAAAAAGTGTGATCCAGCCCAATATGTTAATAAATTGGGCCAAATATGAAAACGAGTAAAATATAAAAAGTGAAATGGAGATGCGGGGTATCGATCCCCGTACCTCTCGCATGCTAAGCGAGCGCTCTACCATCTGAGCTACATCCCCTTCTTGCTACAGTTATTCAACCTTACTTTAAAACATGACGCTCAAAACTATTAACACAATCAAATTAAGCAGTCAATAGCTACGAGTATATTTTTACAAAGTCAGTCACAACGAGACTTATGTTAAGTTCAAAAATCATGATAGTGTTAGCCCAATACCAATAACCTAACACTATTTGGAGTTTTGGACTAAAGCTAACAAGCTATCAAGACTATGATGTTAATCACTATTTATACATTGTCCAAAAATGTTAATACCCATCTAAGACTCATATTTTATATCGATAAGAACCCGTCACCCAGATATTTTACATGTTCGTGAGAGTAAGTTTCTAAGTATACACCGGGTGACGGTATTCTTTTGAAGCTACAACACATAAAAAATAAATTTAAAATGCGATTTCAATTGAAATGATTGGATTTTATAGAAATTAAGTATAGTTTTCACCGACTAACGGATCAATTAAGCAATTATTAGAAACATGGTTTTTTTAGACAGGATGCATTTACAAAAATTTGGTATTCTTCTTGAATTTGCACTACGAATCAACATTTCATTAGAGGTCCCATTGTTGGGCACTATAAAATAGTGTATGACTGTACGTGGCTTAAAAATGTGTAGTTTATGTGGTTGTATTCCATTAAGGTAGCATGGTTGAACGGTCTAGTAGTTTGGTCATGATTCATTTTGTGAAACTAATTATTGCGCACTATTATAGAGTACGTGTTTAGCTATCATATAAAGAAAAAAAGTCAAAAACGAAGATGGGTAGTTATACTTTACCGACAAAAAAACCATTCGTCTATTTGTGTTTATGATTTATGAATATGGATCTAGTGAGAAGAATTATTGAAATGAGAAGAGTGAGAAAAAATTGTAGCCACATATTTTAAATAAGGTAAGAGAAATAATAGGGAGATGCATCTATTTTTGTGAGTGCATCTAATATTTGTGGTTGTGGTTTCTTCTCATTCTTCTCATTTTATTTATATTTCTCATTTGATCCTTACTCTATGATTTATTGGTAAAATTTACAAATCTAACTCATGAGTCATGCTATGTAACTATACAACTATCTTAACAAATCGAGTCGAGTCATAAAAAATGAATTTGAACCAACGAAGTTACTTGGCTCAACATTAGTATATTCTTTTGCGTATTTATGTTCGAAGTCGAATGTGTTATTCGGATCATGTATAGCCCGAAATGAACTAACCGTTACCCCGGCCGTATATGGGTATACTCTACCAAAGGGTTTGTGTCATATACCTCATGTTGTGTGAGAAGCTCTCCAACCAAATATTGTTGGTTCAAGTCCTGCTTAGCCCGTGTGAGATAGACTTTTGGTGTAAATATTGTAAGATAGTTAAAGTTGTCGTTCTGGATGAAGAGAAGAGAAGAAAAAAAATTGGTCTATACTCTATATATAACCTACATATATCAAGTTAAAGTGATGTTCGAATTTGACTTAATATGAAAAAATCTGAATTCAAAAAAGTCATATGAAATTGTTTGTTAGTAATTTAGTAGAGAAAAATGATTGAAAATATAAAGTGAGAATTAATGGTGTTTGTTTTTCTCCCCTTGTTTAAAGGCGTAAAGAGGTTTAAACCTTTTGCTCAACAAGACAAGAAAAGAATTATGGTTATCTTTTAATGATCTATAATCTAGTTTTTGTATTATAATGATGTAAATATTTACAAAAAATAAGCAACATTATTTGATTCAGATTCAGCGTATTCTGTCACGGATTCAAATTTAGATATGCGAATCAGATTTATACTCATAGTCTTTTAATAAACAAACGACGTCTAAGCATACTCTAGTCCAATAAACATTAGATGTTTGGTATCAAGAGACATACCTAAACCTAAAATTCGTGAGGTGCATTTTATTAAACAAATACTCCTTATAACACCAAAAATTGAGATAAAATATACTACACAGAAAACCAATATATTTAACATAACTTTACGCTATGTAAAAAAAGATAATGTAGTTCACAACCACCTTCAGAATCCCCCTTGTTTCGCCCATTACTATCCACTTAATTTGAAAAACTAAATGAACTTTAAATATTAATGTATTTTCACCAACTAAGGTATATAACGCATTGATTGCTCTAGGCTATAATGTCACTCTTAAATACACTCTCGTAAGTGCACATGGTTAATCTCACATTGCAGTTTGATTATGAAAATTGTACACCCTTTATTTTTTAAATAGGCATGTTGGCATGTTGCCTTTGGACAATCAAACATCGTATGAATATTATTTTGTTTCCTAGATATTGACTAAGGTTTCTTGCTCTAATTGTTACATTTTTTTTCTTTTTTAAGACTAAAATTCTAACTTTATATATTGATTAATCTAAACCCGACCCGATGAACTTGGTTAGTTCCATGCATCCGTGAACTTTTACGTGTCATGAGCAAAACCAGGGTGGAGCCCTCAAGATTCTAGTGGTCGTTTTGTTGTTTTTTCCCTTTATTTTACCCATTGAAAATTTGAAATAGTCCAAAACAAGGCTCCCTTACCTAGACTGGCTCCTTTACGCGTTTATGGAATTTCTTTTTCACACCATGACTCAAAAAGGATATTCATCTTAAAAAGTTAAAAAGGTGCACTTTACAAGTTTTCACCTTCATCTTTGCTCAATTGAAATATTTGGACCCTTGATACTTGATAGTGGAAAAATCGATATAAACCTCAAAAAGATAACTATAATGAAATCTAAGTGACATGTAATAAGTTATCTCAGATCATATGAGCTTAACATGCCTTAAATTTAGTACTCTTTTTGGGTGTTTCTTTAGTATCTTTTTAGACCATAATGTGAAATGGATGCTAGTGTTATTCCCGAACTATATGGATTCAGTTTGGTGAAAACAATTATTAGGGTTTCGAACAAGGAACGAGTACGTGTAGTTGCGAAAGGGTTATTTGTCATGATGTAAATAAACTTACAAGGAGTGAAGGAGGGCGTTGACATTATGTAATAGCATTTAAGGTTATGTATTTAAAACCAAATCAATATATCAAGATTTAAAAGGAACCATAAACATATCGAGAAAAGTACATCTTTTATTGCATCAAAAGGACATTCATGTTAACCAATCTTCCAACAGGCATAATCTTTATACACTTTAAAAGCATTGCATAAGCTTTTTTAGAAAACAATTTTAGCAAAAAACGACCAAAAGCATTTAAAGACTTGACTAAATCATTAAAGACACAAAATCCATCAATAACTTATCGCATTTGTAATAGTGTAAGGTCGAACATTACCAATAGTTAATGGTACATGCAAGTATACAATTACCAAAAATTTTGGAACATGAAAACTGAATATCAAACTACATAGTAACAATCTGCTATTATATAACTTCTGTCTTAAATCAACTTAAACCCAAAAAGTACCACAAGCAAGACCTAAACTCTGTATACATGATTAAAGTTAACTATTAACCAAAATAGCGTAGTTTAAGTAAATAAACTCATACTCAACATTTATTTATCAGGTTTCCCCGCAATCTTTTTACCCAAAATACTTGTGCAGTTATGCTGAACATTCGCTAAATGGTTGAGTGAGTTAAAGATGGAGTTTCATTTTACAACTTTTAATACTTTAGGGACAAGTATTGTAATTGACTATACTTTTTTACTCAATCAAAAAGGAAAAACCTTTGTTAAATCTGGCGGCCAATGTGTTCTTCTAGTTTAACTTTGAAAAAGACACATTAATCTTTCTTGTTCTAAAAAACTACAATCTTTTAGTCAAACCCTAAAACACACATTATTCATTTTCTCTTGATCTACCCAATTTCACTTGAAATCCTTTCTGGGTTTTGTTAAACACACAAGATTAAGTACTAAAAACCCAAAATCTTGAATCTTGATCACCTTTTAGTTAAAAAGATTTGTGGGTTTTTTTAAAGATGCAAAAATAAGTACTAAAAGCCCAAAATTTTGAATCTTTTTATAAAAAAGCTCGAATCTTGGATACTTATTAGTTAAAATCCTTTCTGGGTTTTGTTTCATTTGCAAGATTAAGTACTAAAAGCCCAAAATTTGAATTTTTTTTTAAAAAAATCATGAATCTTGATTGATTCTTGATTTGGGCTTTTTTTAGTGTTATGGTGTTATGAGATGATCAAAGATATACCCATTAAGGTTTTTGATATAAGTAATAAAAATGGGTGTTCATTTGATGTCATTGATGGTGATTGTAGTATTAGTATTGCCTTTGGCAGTGATTTCGAGAAGCGATAGGGATCCACAAGAGATGGGACTTAAGAATATGGTTAATTTGGAGGAGATTATGGATAAACAGACGGTAAATGTTTTTATTTTTGGTTAATAGTTGGTAATTCAGAGGTGTTTGGTAGTTTGTTTTGAATGTGATTATATGATAATTCATAATTGTGTTTGGAAATAGTTTTTGTTCTGTTTATAGTTTAGGTGTAGCTGCAGCAAAGCTGATTATATGCGAGTGAATAAGCAGTTTGCTTATATCAAATTGTTTTGTTTAAAAGAGCTAGATAAGCAGTTTTAATTAGCTATCTTAAACAGCCTGTAAGGTAATCTTGTTATTTAGGGGTGTCATTTTCCATGTAAGCTCTTATATAATTAGAAGTTGCCAAAGACTAAGGGCGTGTTTAGTAATGAAAAACTCCTCTGTTTTTCTGAAAGATTTTCCTAGAAAACCTAAGAAAATAAAAAACGCGTTCAAATTGGGTTTTCTCCAAAAGTTTTCTTGGAAAGATGGAAGACCTGAAACTAAGTTTTAGAAAACTCCTTTTATGAGTTCTCCATAAGTTTTTCATTTTAGAAAACCTCATCTAAACACGTTTTTAGGTGTTATTTAGAGAAAGAATAGCTCTCCCATTTTCACAAAACTGAAAAATGAAAACTAAGAAAACTTTTCCATTACTAAACGCAACCTGAACATCTCATTATTTGATTATCTCAACTTTAAACTTGAGAAGCACGGCCAAACACTATTTCTAGCAGCTCGTTTTGCTAGTGCCATTATCTTAAGTTGTTTCATAGTTACCTCTAGGAATCATTTAGGATTGCTTATTGAAAGTACATATCTGCTTATTGCATATGAATATAGATAAGCAGTTTCCTGTGTGCTTGAGAGTTGAGATTGTTTATCTCAAACTGCTTATTTGATTACTTGAATGTGAAATAAGCAGTTTGTGTTAATTAGGCTGGGATTTGCTTATTATAAACTTAGCGTATTAAGTACTCCATATTTAAAAAAAATAAATAAATAATGTAAACAGTTTTAGTAAGCAAGTCCAGACGCCCCCTTGTTATGGCGATTGAGATTCAATTCTCTTCTGGATTCCATAATTCAATCTTTCTGACAAACTTAACGCTTATTGCAGGCTGAACTAGTATGGGCCAGTTGTGGAACCGAGTTAATTCACTTGGCAGAAGCTATCCAAGATCTTCAATCAATTAACGGCCAAAAACCCCTTTTACATCACCGGAATATTTTTAAATCATTGGTTCTCCAAGATCTCCAATTCAAGAAAACCATATTTGATTGCTTAAGTTCTAAAACCATCACCTTCCCTGAATTAGGAGAAGAAAATGCTCCTAGAAAATGGTATATGGAATATTTAGAGTATTTTTCACTTGAACCTAACCATGCTCGTAGGACCCGCAAACTAGCCGAAGCAGATGCACCCACCCCTGGTCCTAGTCCCAGCCCCAGTCCTAGCCCTAGCCCTGGTCCTAGTCCTTTACCAGTCGCTGATCCTGTTATTCCAAACCCTCCTAGGCCTAGTCTTCCATTCTTTCCTGTGATGGATCCTAATTCAAATAGAGCTACACAAGCGCCTAGTGGTTCTGGCGCTAATCAACAGTCGAGTAATGGGAATAACGATACTCATAAAAAGGTTATTATTGCGGTTGTTGTTACTGCTACAACAACGTTTTTTCTTGCTGCATTGTTCTTTTGTTTCTATACTAGAAGTTGTGGTAAACGTCGGCAAAATGATGAGAGGCCTCTTCTTAGCGTGAGTTTGAGTGATTATTCTAATAGTGGTATGTTTTCTTTTCTTTGTTTTGTTCGGAAAATTGCACATAAAAGGAACATGCTTGTAGTCGATAAATATTTTAAACAACTTGCTTTCGAAAATAACATTTAAGAATCTACGCTCCTTATATCTGCAATTTGCTCAAGTTTATTTTCTTGTTTGATAGTATCTGTGTTGAGTTAGCAGTAAAATTTTCAGGTGCTTCATATAAATCGTCATACAATTTAAGTAATTCCATGCACAAAGTTGGAAGTATGGGCAATGAGTCGCTATATGCTAACTCAAATGGACAAAAAGTGGATTCTGGTATTCCATTAGGTATTCCATTACAGCCACCACCTGGAAGGGTAGAATCGTCATTACGACCTCCTCCTGGAAGAATGGAATCGTCCAAACGTTTGTCCGTGAATGCAACTCCTACTCCTCCATCCACCGCTCCACCACCCCCTCCCCCTCCTGCCGCTGGTCCACCGCCTCCTCCACCACCCAAGGCGGGCCCACCACCACCACCACCACCTAGAGGAGGACCGCCACCACCACCTCCGGCTGGTCCACGACCGCCTCCTCCACCAAGCGGTGGTGCACCGCCACCTCGACCACCAGGTACAAGCCTAAAACCGCCACGGCCGGGACCTAGTCATTCAAGTGGCGATGATGCTGATCCTACTAAAGCTAAGCTAAAACCATTCTTTTGGGATAAGGTTATGGCTAACCCTGATCAATCGATGGTTTGGCATCAGATCAAATCAGGATCGTTTCAGTAAGTCATAGAATCTTTTTGCCTTCTTTTAGTTGTATGCATATATGGGATGATTGTATAACATGATAAATTTCCTAATTAACAGGTTTAGTGAAGAAATGATAGAAACTTTGTTCGGGGCGACAGAGAATAAACAAGATCACGCCAGAAAGAATTCCTCCACTTCTCAAGATCCCACATTCCAGTATGTGCAAATTATTGATCCAAAAAAGGCGCAAAATTTGTCTATTCTTTTGAAAGCACTCAATGTTACAACCGAAGAAATTTGTGACGCATTAAAAGAAGGTAATTTTTTTTCTTGTACGTCTTATATAATGGTAACGTTTCAGCTGATGAGTCAGTAACTTTGACCATGTTGATTTTTTACTTGTGTATAACGGCATAACGCTTAACTTACAAGATTATTTTAAGAATTATTTGGATTTATAATGGTCGTAACGCTTAACTTTCACTATTTTGATGGTTTAACCACTAAACTTTTTCCTGGTGGTTCGTTCCATTAACTTTTATGCTCACGTGAAAATTACGAAAAAATGACAAAAGAAGTTAAAAGGGCCTAAATCATGTGAAAAATGGTTCATGGGTTAAACGATTAAACCACCAAATTTTTATGAGTGTTTGAGCCTTTTTTTGAGCTCTAAATTAAGTATGTCACCCCAAATAGTAATAAAATCAGAGTCTGTAATGTTTCAATGCGGTTTTGTGATCCTTTAGATTGACACTTAATGGTTCTATATATGAATCAGGAAATGAGCTTCCCGTGGAACTTGTTCAAACTTTGATAAAGATGGCACCAACTGCTGATGAAGAATTGAAGTTGAGGATGTACAATGGAGATCTTTCTCATCTTGGAACCGCAGAACGGTTTTTAAAAATGTTGATTGAAATACCTTTTGCTTTCAAAAGACTAGAATCGTTGCTTTTTATGTGCACGTTCCAGGAGGAGGAATCAATGATCAAAGAATCCTTCACTACTTTAGAGGTAAATTTCTAGAACTTTGTACATCAGTACGGGTCAAAATGTGTCGGTCAGGCTGGTTGAATAACAGGTTCAGTTCAAAAGCAAATATTCTTTGACTGGGTCAAAACGGTACGGGTTAAGTTGACCAAATATATGTTCAATTTCTTTAGTTTTTGCATTAAAAACCAGTGAGTCAAAAATGTACAAGGAGGCCACCCAAGTATGTATTCGGTTTTGTTTATACAAATAACGTAGATACCTAAAAATGATTTAGGTGGTTTGTGCATTATTAATACACTTTTGAAAGGCTGTTGATCCGCTTGAACAGTCTTTTTTGAAACTATGTTCTGCTCACCCTGTTGATCCGCTTGACCAGTCCTTTTTAAACTATGTTCTGCTCACCCTTTCGACCCAGCAGAGATAAACAGAACCTGAATCGACCCAGTAGTAAGTAAAAAATATGGGATAAAAGCTGTTTTGTATGCTAATTTGATGTTATTCCTGAAAATTGTACAGGCTGCTTGTGTAGAACTTAGGAAAAGCCGTTTATTCCTCAAACTCTTAGAAGCCGTTCTAAAAACTGGGAATCGTATGAACGACGGAACATTCCGTGGCAGTGCACAAGCATTCAAACTCGACACCCTTTTAAAACTATCAGACGTCAAAGGAATCGACGGAAAAACAACACTTCTACACTTTGTAGTTCAAGAAATCATCCGGTCAGAAGGTATTAAAGCTGCCCGAACTACCCGAGAATCAAAAAGCTTTAAAACTGAGGATCTTCTCAAAGAATCTTCATCTTCATCACAAGAAACAGAAGAGCGTTATCGTACGCTTGGGCTTACTGTGGTATCGGGTTTGAGTAGCGAGCTTGAAAATGTAAAGAAAGCAGCTATTGTTGATGCTGATGGGTTGACTAGTGTGGTGTCAAAATTGGGTCGGGCTTTAGTAAAAGCCCGTGATTTCTTAAAAACAGATTTGAAAAAATTGGAAGAAGATGGTGATGAGTTTAAAAGGGTTTTTGTAAATTTTGTTCAGAATGCTGAAAAGGAGATAGTGTGGATGCTCGAGGAAGAAAAACGAATAATGGCTTTAATAAAAAGTACGGCAGATTATTTTCATGGGAAGTCTGGAAAAGACGAAGGGTTGAGATTATTCATAATCGTTCGTGATTTCTTAATAATACTGGATAAAGTATGTAAAGAAGTTAAAAGTGACCCTGTAAGGCCACCAGCAACACCAAGAACACCAAAAACTGATGATTCAACAGTTGGAACTCAAAAGAAAGATATTCAGACATCGGAGGCTCGTCAATCACCGTTTGAGGAGCAGCGTCAACGATTGTTTCCGGCTATAGTAGGGCGGCGGGTGGACAGTGATAGTTCAGATGAGGATTAGTATGTAGGGCTATTTTTGTTATGAACATTAAAGATTGATTCTTTTTTTATTTATTTTTTATCTTGATGGATCTTTAATGGTGTAGGTTTTGTTAATGTTGTATATGAACACTAATTCTATCTCACCAGTTGTAATACTATGTGCATTATTGATATGATTACCTCGACGACTTCACATATGTTTGAACGAGATAAAAAGAAGAGACGAGCTATGCCACCATATATTCAGTTAACCATTAGGAATTCTGAGAGATGCCACGATTGCGAATGGTGGTGTTATGCCTGATATTCATGCGAATTCGCTACTAAGAGTCACTTGCAAAAAACAAATATAAATGAAGTAGGCAGGGTAAATAGAAAAATATCAGTTCCAAACTGGCTAAAACATAATCCTTTATAACTTCGGAAAGCAGCCAACAAGGTGTAATTTCCATTTTTTTTTCAAAGCTGGAATTTCCGGCCGAAAGAAGTTTGTCAGAGCAAGATTAATCTCAGTCACGAGAGCGCTCACGTGGAACACAAAGTTGTCGGAATTGGAAACCCCTTTTGCCTTTCTGAAAAAGTTGTGGCTGTTGGATGGAACACACATGTGGTACGGTTGACTACACAAGTAACACAACTATCCTGATAAGGTTTTTGACTAACAAGTCAAAAAGAAATCTCAAAGAACCAGCATCTATAGCAGAAATGGGAGATCGCCTTAGCAAATCTATTTGTGATGTCGAAGAATGCAAATCCATCATTGATCGCGACAAGTCTTCCCTAATCAAGAATGGGTAAAGCTCTATGTTGTTTTGTTGTTTATTTTTGTTAAAAATAGGATAAAGTTCTCACGTGAAACTGTGATTTTGGTACTACGGAATTCGATTAAGAAGCTGTCACATTCAAATGTCGCGGCGAGTGGACAATACCAGGAAAAGGACGCTGGTCTTTGTCACCAAATCTAACTTACCTACAATCGATTTCAATGTTGGTCTTAGTTACACATGTAAGAAACATGATCAATGGTGAGACACATGACTACATGAAAAAGTTGTCCATGACATGATGGATTAGTCTATTACCATATCATAGGATATGATATATTTTTTTTGGGGTAAAAGGTCAACGACCTGGTAAATATAGGATATGATATTTACCATAGTATACATCGGAAAAGCATGTGATCTACAAGAGAAAACCATAATCACTTGTGCGAATTTAACGAGAGTTACGGTATAAAAAAAGAATGTTGCATGTTCATCACAAGAGGCTCCAAAATTTATGTTCACATGTCAAATATGTTGGCTTGTTCATCTCTTGTGTTGAGTTAGATTACGAACTCAGGACCTTTGTTTAAAAATGTGTGCATCATTTCACAAATAACGCGCATCATTGCATTGCATTCAGGATTTCGCATCATGATGCCTAATGGTCGTCCCAAATTGCGTTCACATTATGCCGCAATTATGTAATGTGAGCAATTGTCGCAATTGTTGCATTATGGAATTTGGGTTGTATTTCATAAAATTAAAGAAGTTAATAAAAGCTCGAATATTTAGATGCACTTAAAAAGAATAAAATTCGTAAAAACAGACGATATTAACTACTTTTCACTTGTTTGCACTTGACTTGTTTATTTTACAAATGGATTATTAGCCTAATTTGAATATGTTAGTGACTTATTTGTATGATTATCGAATTTACTTGGTACGTGGTAATGATAAATTATTAAACAAAAAGTCTCATATTATACAAAACAAACTTTAATTTGATTCGTTATTCGTTTTAGCAGTCTATAATGTATACTACTTCTGAGTACTTCATGCAATGATAAATGATCCGTTCGGTAAAAATACCCCAAAATGTAGAAGTAGCATTTTACTTGTTTCTAACTTGTCCAACCCATTTGTAAGCCCAAAAACTCTCAAAATAGTCAAAACCCAACTCGAATCGTCATTAAACAATAGACCAAAAAAATATTCCAAATCTAACCGTCGAATCAAATCCAATCGCAAGGCCAGAATTCACGATCCGTGTGCTTCACTCCCATTGGCCGAAAGCCCGAAACACAAACAACCCCCACTATAAATACCAAAACACAAAAACACACACACACACCATCCCTTCAACCCAAACCAAAACAATCTTTATTAATTTTCCGGCAATTGAAAGATGGCGGGAAGGGGTAAATCATCAGGAGGGTCAGCAGCAGCGACAGAGAAAAATGGTACACACCATGTTATTGTAGATTTGTTGGTTCATTATAGAACCCACAATAACATCTCACCGGCGACCACGATTCCTCTGTTTAAAACTAGGACTGAACCACGCATGGTACATTAGGGTTGTTGGCATCCACGTTGTCACACCACACCACTGCTACTAATATAGGTGGTTACGTTAATATTAAGGAAGTTGGTTGATGACATTACCAGCCGTGGGAGGATACATGCGTAGAATTCATGAGTTAAAGAGGCATTGGAGAAACCGCACGTTTGTTAATTAGATGATAACTTTTATGCTAACTAGTCACATAATATAACAAACTCTTGTGTAAAAAGTCAATCATATGTGTTCCATCAAGAGCTTATTTGAATTTTAATTGGGTGATATCGTAAGTACCTGTTTGAAATATGGCATGAGCGAATATGGGTTAGAAACAATTCACATGTGTTATGGTGTACTTCACGTACGTTCGCGCTACACACCCTTTTTTTAATCAACAAATCCAATTCTATTAGTGTTGTTGCATAGTTATTAAAAGCGAGGTCATCTCCAAAGCATCCAATCTTCACGAGATGGTGTCAAAAGTTGTTGCATGTTACTATGTTAGGCCCTCGAAAACGAGCTGTTATCATACATGGTATATACATTAGGCGATCATATTTATCAACACACAAGCCAATGACGACATGCATTTAAAAAACCGTCCATAGAAACAAGTACTTATGATGGAACACATATACAGCACCAGAGCTTATTATTTTCTTGTGTAAACTAAGACTAAATTTGCTATAAGAAACTAAAGCAATTAAGTTTGTTACCACATTTTTTTGAAAACAAGTCCAGTATTTTTCTCCTTCTTAAAATATAACAGTACACTACTGGAACCAAAGCAACTAATATCCATAAGTTTGTTCATTTACTCTGTAACATATCCCCAAGGTTCACCATCGAACATATATAATTGGCCTGGCAATACTTTATTTTCAAATTTTGAACATCATCAATAATTTCTTGACCGGTGATTAGCTAACTAAACATGACTTGAATACCAATTTTAAGTATTTAAAGTATTTAAAAATACAATGTTTTATCTTTAGTTTTATTATTGATCAAGAGAGCAAGATGATTCTTCTCAAGAAATGATAATATAATGTAAGAATATTTGTACGTAAAGTGAAATAAAGATAGATGAGAGTAGTAGATGGTGAAGGTTTTGGAGTCAAGACCATGGCATTACTGAGACCAACTAACCTAGCTGGGCTATCCCTCTTTATACATAGATATAAATTTATTAAGAAGATGGTAAAGTGTCAGTCATGAGTAAGCTAGCTAGTTTCGTGTATATTGCAATAAGTGTGTTGCAGTATTTGTTTGCGCTATTTTCTTTACGCTTCTAAGAAACCCTAAACATTTTAGTTGCATAGTTCGCGCTCACATATATGTATAAAATACTTACGTGTATAAGCACTAAGGTATCTATAGTAACATCATATATATATATATTCGCACAAAAAATTATAAGGAAAACAATTTTGCATTTATTGGCATATAAAAATATAAAATTTGTTCATACCTCAAAGTGTTGTTACAAGTTTGTCATGCTCGTTTATCACACTTCCGCTGCTTGAAGAAATTGCGTGCGACATTGATTATACTCTTTAAGTGTGACCAAGTTTATGTTGGTACGCATTAGTAAGAACGAACAATTTTTAAACACAAGCATAAATGTGAAAAATCTTCTGATATCTTATATTTATTCAGAATAATGAATGTAAGAAACTTGTATACGGTTATAAGTGCAACGAAATTTTATTACATAGTTCAATGTGAAATAACACACATATATTATCAGTAACATTAAACTTTTAAATACGAGTAAAGATGTTTATAGGATTTTTAATTTTTTAAGTTCATGTTTACATCTTTATGCGCTCATTCTAGTTGAAACGTCATCGCCCAACTTATGCTAGCAGGTGACATAGTTAGAAATTATAATAAAGTAATGGAAATGAAAATTTTTAACTCAAGCCTCGTATGTTTGTGTATATGATAAAAATGTATGAAATTTTGTGATCCCCTCTTCAAGTGGTGACCTTATACAATCGCACAGCCTGCACTTCCCTAATAATTGTGTATATATCAACGTGTACATCTTCTCAAACCATGACCATCTTGGAGATCAACATGTCTTCACCATGTCTCCTCGACTTTCATATTGTTGTTGTTATGCTAGAAGTATCATTACAACCTTTAACTTTGTGGTGGACGTATCAAGATGTATATTTGCTTTAACTAACATAACTCATGATCAAGTCTTTTGTCTTATATAAATCCCAAAGTATATATACAACTGATCTCGCATATTAAAATCTTGCATAACAAGAATTAATCACTATTTTTTTTTTTTTTTTTTTTTTCAAATTAAAACATAAATTAGACCTCTGTTCCAACTGAATGTTTGAAGCCAATTCTATAATGTAAAGTAAAAAATTACATCCCATTATCTTAATTACCTTAAATATAGCAAAACTTGTGTACCTACCATTTTCAACAAGTGAGCTTCTAGCATTCAATTCTTGTAACTTTTTGATCACTGAAACCCTACAATAAATTTTTTCGCATAAAGAGAACCTATACTGTATAGTACAATACCTTAGTGAAAAATGGTAAAAAAAAGGAAAGAGGTAAACCTACTTTATTAACCTCGCTGTAGTTATTATTTTACGGAGTACCATTTTGCCATTGAATGCTATATTACACGTAACCACACGAAACAAGTATGTTCGAAGTAATTTGTCATTCTTCAATCTTAACTTGTACAATTATTAGACTAGTTGTAATAAGGCAAAAGCAACCGATTCGCCTACCTATGTGGCACCAACCCGACCCAATACCACAAGTGATCAACAACGGATAACAAGCTCAATATTATTTTCTCATTTTTACGAAGTACATTACCCTCTTTATTGAATGACCTTTCATTTACATGTTAGCTAGTGCCCATCATATACAAGACATCTCTCATTTTACATCACATTTTCTATGTTTATGCACTGTCAAAATGCCAGTTTATATATAAACTATACAGTATGCTCTAGTTTCCCCTCAATGAGAGTGGAGTGTAAGAATAAGAACATGTGTGCATCCACACACCATATTGTAGATTTGTTGGTTCTTTATGAAACCCACAATAACATCTCACCATCGACCACAATTCCACTGTTTAAAAAAACCTCATTTGGATTTTATCTCTGGATTCCAAGGTAAAAGTTACATTTGCTACCGTCAAAAATTACATTAGATTTCCTTTTATTGCATAGTCGGTTTACTTTTTATATAGTTTGGTTTAATCTTGTTTATCTAGTTTGGAGTGATATATATGCAATTCCCTTAGATAAAATTGGTTGGTTAATCTTGTTTAGATATTAAAATATTCAAATTAGTGTTTAATTACATGTGACTTCTCATGCAAGTTTCAACAACGAAAATAAAAAGTAGAAAAATCGAAAAAAAAGGGAAAGAAAAAGTTTGTTGAAAGTATATCAAAGTTTTAGTTTATAAAAAGATAATTAAATCCCTATCGTGATAGTATAATTTTTTCGCTTAACGATTAATGGTTAAAGATATTTTATTTTTTGAAACAATAGGTGTAAGTAGGTTTTTTTATCTAATATAAATGGGCGGTGATTTGCACACCAAATTTTTTTATTCTTGCATCACACTCTGTGCTTTACAGTGTTATACTGATAACTCTTTGTGCATTACAGTGTTGTACAAAATGGTGTGTTTAACAAAAAAAATAGTGTGTGAATCAATCTCCAATATAAATATGAGTGGTTAGACTTGATTTCTTGATATGCAAGGAAACTTTTGGTATGTAAACAAACTTAAATCTTAACCATTTTATCCAGAAATTTGTTGCCTTTTCGTGTTACATTTGTTGTAAATTTAAAAAAAAAAAACTAAACTATAGGATTTTATGTGATTTTTAGTACATGCCATCTTATTTAAACTATTTCAGATCTTTTAAGAATCGAGTTCTAATCAATTTTAACCATGTATATTATAGATTCAAAACTTTACCAGTGCATATTATATACACAAAAGACTCGTAAAATTCACGGATATTAAAATAATATGCTTCATATTCAACATGGACGAGTTGAGAGGGATTCTGCATGAACATAGAAGATATGTATGATAAAATATATTAACTATAACATTAAAGTAAATTAAAGAAACAAAGGTATTAGTTTCCATATGCACGTACTAGCCGGATTCAGTGCACGCGAACCTAACATTATTCACTCCACCCCCCCCCCCCCCCCCCCCCCCCCC